>JAQIXN010001068.1:0-23428 GCA_034698145.1 Proisotoma minuta | reverse complement strand
CAAAAGACATGATTAAAATGGTTGACACTGCAATCAACGAAAGGAAGTCACTTTATGTCAATAAATATATGCGACATTGTGGCTGGCCTCTTTCATATTATTTACCCCGAGGAACACCCAATGGATCCAAATACACGTTATTTGCCTTGGTAACGGACTTTGATCAGGATTTTGTCGGCGTGGATTTTGAAACCGCAAAGAAACTAAAGTCCATGGTTGTCTGTTCGGTGAACGTGGGGCCAGTTCCCGATAAACGTGCATTTGGATTCCCGTTCGACAGGAAAATTGAGAGTCTCCGACGTTTCACTACTAATAATATGATTTTCACGGGGATTACTATCACAGAAATTTAGGTTATCTATTCAAATAATAAATTGCGAAAAATCTGGAATAATGGAATGATACATAATTTATTTCAATTAACAAAAAAAGTAATTAAGCATTTAATTTAATCATCGTCTTCCTCATCCTCCTCTTCTGCGCCCAAGTCATCCTCTTCCTTTGAACTTACTTTTACCGGTGTCTTGATTTTTACTTTTGTGTTCGAATTTGAAACTACTGCTGGTAAATTTGGAGCCACTACTGCTGCCGATTGAGAAGCCACCACTGGTGCTTTTGTAGCACGAATTTTATTTTTGTTACGATTTGCCGCCGGTTTTCGCTTTATTCCCGTTCCCTTTTCAGTCGTCTCGTCAAGGTCAAGGTCATCCGGATCAGGGATACCCATCACTTGGTTATATGTACCTGCAATGTGACGATTGTTTGTCAATTTTTTGAAAATTGATGCTGGCAAATATGTACAGGTCAGTGACCTATTTACCAATAAGGTCATCCGCCACATCTTCCGGAGCAATTCCAAATGCTCCGTGAAATACTTGATGGATACTTCCATTTAAAAGGCCCTTAACAATTTTATTTACACCATGGACTACTCGCGGAATATAACCGTAAGGGCCATCAGTGTCTATATTTTCTTCGTCCAGCAATTGACGAGGGATCAGATGACCTTCCCTAATGTCAACATCCGAAGGGGGCAAGACTTTGGCCGATGCTTGGAATATATGGAATGTCTGAGAAAAATGGGATTTGTTATTTTAACTTAAACAAACAAACAAAAGTTACCTGAAGGGAAATCAGAACAATTCCACAAATGTAAAATGTTTTCAAAATTAGTTCCATTTTTGTGAATTATAAAATTTTATTTTTGTATGTAGCGTTTGCGACAAAAAATATTGTAAAGGATTGATTGGTTCCAATCTAATGAAAGAACCAAATAAGTAGCTATACAATGCTATTAATTAATTAGTTGCATGATTAGGATTCCAGAGCGGAATTAATTAACGGTAAACTTTTCCAGTGTGTCAGTTAACGGATTTTTGGGGTTAGTAGAACGCCGAAATTTAGTTGTAAATATGTTGTACATTATCCAATTTGATATAATTTGATGCATTAAAATTAAAACTCGATAGCCAACGTTCAATGAATCACAAAAATTGACATAATTTATTTCCGCACAAGCAACGTTTTGATGCTATTTAATTTGTTATTTTAAAATTCCTTCGTATATATTAAAAATAGATATTTTATTTAGATTAAAAAATACATACATCTCTTTTGAAAAGTTACCGATAAATTATCGGCGATAATCTTATTAAAAATAATTTTGAGTCTTTCTACCTTATTGTTTAATAACAATTTTCCTTAAGATAACCTTGAGACGAATTATCAAATTAAATTAGAAGAGATTAAAAATACATAAATACTGCTTGAGTGCATATATGTAAATTGTAATTCAAAGAATACAAAAATTTGTAAATTTTTGAATTCTGAATTTTTATGTAACATCTATCCTCACATTCTTAACTATAATTTTTTTATAGTTCGTAAATTGGAGACAAGTAGATAAAATAAATAAATTGTAGTTAAGTACCTAACAAACGTAGTCCTGATAAGAGTTTCCAAGATTCTAAAAACTCGGTTGACGGTTATTTATGCCCTTTGTACCCATTTCCTTTCGCCATTTTCAGATAGATTTGTAGCAAGTTTTAAGAAATCTTAATAATGAAATTATTTTAAATCAAAATAAGTAAAGTTGGGAAAATATTTAAAATAACCAATAGTCTTTGCTTGTTCATAAGTTACATATTACTGTTTTTCCAAATACATTATAGGTAAATACTATGCAAATCAATATTTATGTACATATCGAAATAATTAACAGGTGCAATTATTCTCTAATAGAACTTTAACTATTAGCGAATTATATACACCATTATTCACAATTATGTGATGTTTATCACTTTATTACCTTCATTCGCATTTTTTATTTATTTCTGAAGGCATTACATTTCAAGTCCCAGTGTACAATTTGTTCAAGTCCATGGTATTTCTGAAGCAAAATGGTCAAAATATTAAGAATAAACTAAATGTTAAGGGGGATCTGTACATGTGTTAATTTAAAGTAAAAACTTGGTCAGGCCTAGCTTTTTTCGCCAAAAATTAATTGAAAATGCTCTCAATTTTTCATTACATTCCTGTCCTCCGAGGGAACATTTACCTAACTTATCCTTGCTCGGCTAATGGTACTCTTTGGGCTAACAAGATTTGGCGTTTTTACCCCAAAAAAATCAAATCCCCAGCGATGTGGTTTCCATTTGGTTTCGTGACATTTTATTTCCTTCTAATGAGCTACAGAATGTTTGGCGTGGTTAAAAGTCAGCCGGGAGCATTTATTTCAAACATGACTTCAGTACTGATTTGGGTGGGGACGTTGTTTGCTTATGGCTGTGGCTCTGTCTACTTGTGGAAAGCTCCGGACGTGGCTGACCTTTTCAATGGGCTAATCAAATTTGAAGAAAAGGAACAAAAGAATGGTACGAATTTCATTTTAAAAAATTTGTCCTTGCTTTAGAATGATCTATTTTCGGGTTCTTGAGAATTTGGCTAAAGCATTGGGGAATTTAAAAAAAATCAATCCAACTACCCAGGATTTGCAAATTTATTCAAATGATGCATTATGGCTATAGCTTTCTAAGAGATAAGACCTCGTAATTAAATAAGTGGTCTAATTTTCATAAATGGCATATTCAATAATTATTAATAATTCAATAACGTGCAATATTATTAAAGCATTTGGAAAATTATATGCTCAATTTTCAGTGCCATACGTCGACAAATATCAGTCCAAAATTGTTAAAATGCCCAAATTTTACATTTTTAAACTTTAGCATTTCAATTGTTAGATTGTACATTTCTAAATTGTATCTTTCAACATGTAATTATAAGTAAATTGATATTTGTTATTATCTACAATCAATCAACGGATGTACAGAATAGCATGGTCAATTGTACAAGGTTGTAAATGGCGCTTCAATCTTGAAGTTCTAATGGCAACCCGTGTATGATGACCGTGATGGAATAAGTATAGATTATAGTATTTATAATATGTAAATTAATATAATAATTTTATTATTTCTTGAAATGGAAGCTTTTTTGGACAAAACTAATTAATCAAATGTTTGAATCAACTTTTCTTTATTAGACTCGACCTTGAAACAAGCCAAAGATTCTGGTCGCTTTCAGCTCTCTCCGAAATTCTACATCAACTTTCTTATTGAGGATTTGAAGGCAAAAGAAATATCGCGAATTGTCCTATTTTCCAGCTCTTGTTGTCAAATTCTGTGTCCGTTTTTGATGACAAGCTTTCTGCTCATGTCTCCTTGTTCTCTGCCCGTCTTTTTGAGGTCAGGGCTGGACGATTGTCCACAAATTGTGATTGCGCCTTGGGCACTGCCCCAACTTTCCTCGTCTTTTGGCGCGCTGCTAGTTTTTCTGGACGCGTTTATTGTGACGTATACGTGGGGACAAGGATGTGTCGCCATCGGTGGCGTGTTTTATTTTAGTGTGCTGTCTATCGCCAATTTTATGAGAAGGTTTGTGAATTTAAATGTTAAAAATTTATAATAGTAATATTTAAAGAATACATGGAACTTTTGAAATATAAAATTATAAATTGACAAATTGGAAGACAAATTAGACACATTAAAATTATTCAAACTGAATGATGATTTTACCCAATCGAAAGAAAACAGATACAGATATTGGTAAAACAAACAATTAAATAAAATTCCAGGTTACTAGCCGAAGGAAAATCCAAAATAAATCTAAACAGGGCCGAAAGTTTATTGCAACTTTGCAGTTACCGCAGCATAGCAATCATCTGCCATTTGTCAAACAATATAAGTCGGGGTGCACTTGTCCCATTGACGATGGCCGACCTGACCGCATTGGGCATGACCTCTCTTTATGCCACCATCGCACTTCATGATGAGCTGTCATTGGTCCTGTTGTTGTTTAACATCGTGATGGCTGTGGAAACTGCAGTTTTTGCACAACTATTTATGGTTGGCGCGGCGGGAAATCTTCATACGTGTTCGACACGGCTGAAGAAAATGTGGACGTAAGTTTATAAGGTTGACAAACGATGTGAAATTTAAAAATTGCATCTGAAAATATCCAACGGGAATGCCTTTGTTGCCTCCCAGGAGTTGAATTTGAAAATTAAATTGAATTTTTCTAGACACAATTGGGCGATACAGACAGATAAATATTTACGTCGGCTCGCTGCATCTTGTTACGTCATGAAAGTTGGCGTTGGAAATTCTGGAAACTTTGTTGAAAAGCTGACACCGATTATTGGAAGCCAAATGACCGTTGAACAAACCGCGAGTTTACTGTTGATGCGGGATAAATAAATATATTGAATTGGCATTTGCTAATTAATTTAACTTCAATTTACTGGAAGTAATTATCAAAAAAAAAATGTTTTTTATCTGTATCTGTGTCAAAAGATTTTGAACTTGCCCCATAATGTGTATAAACAGATTTAAGAACTGGAGAAACAATTGGGAATGTTTGATCTTATACATATGTTAATTGTGGTTTGTCCTCGTTAATGAAAATCAATTTGAAAAATGTCAACTTTAATCAACTGGACAACTTCGTTTGTTGTGTTAAATTATTACTGACAGATATGCAGAAAAATAAATCATAACACAAATTGTCTAATATTCGAATTAATTCTTTATTAATAAAAATCTCTTGGCTTCAATTGTTATTTAAATGTTAATTAATTTTAAACAAGTAACCAAATTAAACTATGTAAAAGTGGTCCCGGGTGTGGGCGTGTCTTCTCCATCGTCCCCTAAATTTGGGGGTGGAATTAGCACTTTTAATTCTCCTTTTTGACGACTCCTCCCTCGTCGTTGTAAAAAGGACGAAGAACTTTTAAGCTTTGATTTTGCGGGTGTAGTCGAAATTTTAGATATGGACTTCCCGCCTTCTTTAGTGGCTACGGTCAATTTGCTGCTTCCTTGAGCGTCCACAGGAATTGGCGGAAGAGGCATCTCTTGAATTGGGGAAAGTGGTTGCTTTCTTGGTGGTTGCTGTTTACGTTCGCCGTCGTTAGATGGCGCTGGTTGTTGTTGTATTTCAGGACCTTGAACAACTTTTACGGAAAATGGAGGAGTATATACGATTTGGTAACTTTTCTTGGGTTTTTTGGTCTGCGCAGACACAGAAGAGGATGAAGGATGATTTTGACTTTCAGTTGGTTTAGCAGTAGATGGAGTTTTCGCTTTGGGTTTTGATTTTGATTTTTGAACCCCGCCAGAATTTGATGGAGTTGCAGACGATCGCCTGAAATTAGGTCAAAGGTTAATTTAAGAGAGAAAACTAGAACGGTTTCTTAAATTTTGTACAGGGTGTAGAAAGAGTGTCTAGATAATTGCACGTAATTGGTCGTTATATAATCTTTCAGAATGAATCATTAAAGAATGTTAATATTTTGAAAATATTTTTATCTTTTTGAAAGTTTGTTAACTCCTTTGACCTACACCCTGTACATATAAATTATTATTCAAAATTATGTTGCCAAATTAAAATTAAAGTTACTTACAAGCATACTTACTTATAGGCGTCAATTTTGCGTGACACGTGAAAGAAGATCCCGTTACCAATTTAAGTTATGTAATTATAGAATTACATTAATTACTTTAATTAAAGAAGAAATAAGAAAGTCCCAAAAGTTATTTACTTAAAGTCAAAGCGTATTTAATATCAATAGTTCGTTTAAAATTGCATTATTTCGTTTGCATTTTTTTTACTTATAATTAAATGAGTATCTTAATCATTATTTAATTTTATATTCTAAGGGGCGTCAAATAAAAACAAAAATATCATTGGTAAACTGTCATTTTTAGATTAGAGTAGAGGAAGGATGCTCAAATAAGGATTGATACTTTTGAGATGATGTTTGGACAGATTAGAAATCTTAAAAATAAATTTTGAAGATTAGACACATTTCAAGGATTGTACAAAAGAGATTTTTAGACAGACACTTTTAGATTTTTTTGATAATGTCAAAAGTAGTGAATTTTGAACAAATTCGGAATTGAAAACTTAAAATAGTTTCAAAAATAGTTTTCAAATAACTTTAAAGCTAAAAGAGACAAGTTTACGAATTAATGACACCTTTTAGGCTTTTAATATGAAACCTTAATCAACAATTATGCCCAGACCTTTTCCTTTTAGCTCTGGAGCCAGGAGCAGTTGGTAAAATGGCAGTTTTTGCCTCATAATGATGGTTTACTGGTTGATTAGGACTGGATGCTGTAGTAGCTACAGCAGTATTTGAATTTCCCGGCTGCTGCTGGTGAGTCTGAAGGACGGGATATAGCTGCGCTTGTGCAGAAGATTGCGGTTGCGCAGAATTGGCACTTGAAGATGGCATTGTCGTTGGCGGCGTGGTGAGTTGAACGAGATCAATTTCTGGTGCAGGGGCGGACGGTACGGATGAATCAGTCTTCTTCTGTCCTGATTGGCGGGCTCTGTAAATTTAGAATTGGTAGATTTAAATTTTGGGTGCATATGCATCTTTATTTTATTTGAAAGATTTCAAGAAATAAAAACAAACACAAATTTTAATTTAACATTCAATACCTTTCAGCCGCTTTCCTCTTTCTCCAAATCGTTCCATATTTCGGCGCTTTATTTTCTTTTCTCTGAGGATTTGAAATGGCACTATTTTGCCCTGTTGATGGTCCTGCATTATTTGAATCAAGCGCTGTCGAAGTCCCAGTTTGACCTTGTCCGCGCTTTTTAGATTTTTTCCGCTCCCTTATTTTTTTTCGCAACGGAATCTTTTTTCGAACGGGTTGATGATGTTGGACAATATGTGCTCCATTTTCATCATAATAAGAACGCTCTACTGCAATCGCTTCGACATTTGAATGAAGCACTGTCATCTTACGAAGTTTTTTCGTTGCTTGTTTTCCACAAAGTTTTGCTGTCAGGATCTGAAAGGAATGAATAAAACTTTTCATAATTACAGAAAAATATTCTGTTTACAAAACAAAATCTGGCAATTTAAAATATCAGAAAATTAGGCACCAAAGATTTGTTTCTTGAACATTTACTAAACAGACAGATTGGCTGAAACTCGCCTAATTAATTTAAACTTACCATCATAACAATCAGCAACAATCCAACACTAACGACAGCATACCAATGCTGGTCAATCCACTGTGCAATAGCACTCAGCCCTTCATCCGCCAGCAAAAGATTTCTCAGCGTAGCTAAGGGTCCCGAAGGGTCCACTTCCCGACAACTCCGATAAGCATCACAATATCCTGTATAGTTCTTACAGGGACTTCCAGGTTTTGCAAACAAATCTGGAACATCAAAAGGGGGAGAATTAAGCTCGAAGGAGCTGATGCATTTGTCTCCAAGTTTACAGCATAGCTCGCAAAGTCGTGAGTTTGAATCCGAGCATTGACAAGATTCTAGGCCATAAGCAACACAAATACTTCCGCTACATTCTCCCATGAAACAAACATTAGAACCAGAACCACAAATTGTTTTATTTGGTTTGTGTTCTGATGGCGGACATGTGGGCTCAATTCCGGAGCAGAATGCGGGATGCGAACAGCCGTTATCCTCTCTACATTTGTTGCCCGACGTAAGGGTGCATGAGGAAGTACAACAGGGGCCAACGGATGGAGAACAGGCCGCCGAAGGTTTCAAGGTGCAAGGTTTCTGGCCTTTTTCTGAAAATTATGAGAAATTAGTTTTAAAATTAAATTGTAAGTAGCAGTTAGATGAGGTTTGAAGTTTAAGGTAGTTTGAGTTTGACACAACTTTTAGGTACTTTTTAGGTACTTTTACCAATAAAAATAATTGGATAAAACTTTTTGGGCTGCTTTGAAAGGCAAAAATCCTAATTTACCTGGATTGAGTCGCATAGGCCAACAACAAGATTCGACACAATCCTCTTCCCATCCACAATCACATTGCTCTCCCGCTTCAACCTCACGATTTCCACAAATTGCGCTTTGAGGTGGGACAAAGCAGCCATGAATATTGCGTGCTTTGGAACTTAACACTGGACGAATAGAACGAAGCGAACAAGGACTAAAGCGTTGATTGTTAGGCTGGTCACCTGCCGTTGCGCGGGCGTACCTGTAATTTAAAACTGTAACATTAAATTTGGCGCAAAATTTAAAATTGTGTATTTTCTTTTACAAGGCTTGAATCTGGTTTCTTAGAAAGTTGGTTATTTATTGGGGTATATCAAAGTTAAATTGAAAATTAACTTACATAATGAAGTTTCCATCAGTTCCTCCCGGTACACATTCCTTTTCTACTTCTGGGTCATGCGGTGATCCGAAATTATGGCCAATTTCATGGGCAAGTGTCACATAGCTTACGGCGGGAAGTACAACCTTTCCGTAATTTAGCAGTGTTATAATACCTAAAATAAAAAAATCAAATTTATAAATCATCTTTGTCGTGTGGTATACATATTGCAAACAGCGATGTTATGATATTTTGCCGTCTGACCTAAAAGACCATACCCTCTAGAAAGCTTAAACCCGAAACTGGGCACCATTATCTTAATGCATGCATACTTGCATACTAACTTTTAGTAAGTGTCAATAATTGTCGAGATAACAAATCCTTACCTGTATTCAACGATTTGAGTCCACCCCGAAAATGCCCTTTTCGTTCACAAACTCCCCCCGCGTTTTTCAAATCTCCTGTCCAAGCCAGACCAAGGGTCCCACCCTCGAAATCACGGAATGTAAACATATAAGCAAGGCAAAAGGATTCATAATCTCCTTCAGAAAAGCGTTCCAAGAATTTGATAACTTCAAAGTCCCCATTGTATTTGTAGCTGTAATTTTGAAAAAAACAGAATTTATAAATTCTATAGAATGTTAAAGGTATTTTATTTTTAGGAAGAGGATATCTGTCTGGCTATCTTATATAAATATTTAATATTGCCTGTTTCTTTCTGTTTTTCTATTTGACTGCACAAGTATTTTATTGTATCTGGCTGGACATGTTACTTTTGTTTTTGAACTTACCCTGCTACTTTACTATCGTTCGTATTATGAACCTTGATCCTCTTAATCATAAAAGATACTCCGTCCGGTGTCCCATCCCCATCAAAGTCTGTTCCGCGGTAAATTTCATTTACTCGCTGAATATGTCTCGCCATCATATTAATGGCGGATTCTTCACTCCCAAAATGTTTATAAAATAAATGATCGGCCTGAAGGTACAACATGCATGTCCGACGTTTGGGGTCAATAACCTCTCGTCGCCTTCGGCTTTTTTTGTGGCGGTGCGATTTAAATTGAGTGTTGTTTGAAAATTGTGCGTAAAGTTTTGACGACGCGCATTCAGATTCTGGGGGCACTTGCACTGAGTCTTGTTCATAAATTATTCCAGGATAAAGCTTTTGAGATGTTTCAAAATATCTAGAATTAAAAAAAAAACATTATTATATATGAATGGCGCAAACTAATTTAAACTATCGAAATTTAAAATTTAAGGTTATAACGAGTAATAACCTTTTTGCAGGTTCTACATGAAATAGTTGTCCTTCCCCTGTAGATATGGCACCATCGAAAAATCCTTCAGAATTTACAATTCCCTCGACTTTTGAATCCGGGTCGTCTGGTTTTGACAAAAAAAAACAATTAGTTTAGTTTAGTTTAACTTTATATAATTTTAGTGCAGTGCAACAAAAGTTAAAAAGAACGGACACTGCGTTTACATAATGTAGCTCCGCTACATAATAATTAAGCAGAAGGTATCGACAATTTAAAAAAAAAATGACATATGACTGTTGCTTTGAAGCACAGGGAATTTTACCAACAAAAGACCATTGGCCTTTGACCTCACCTTCTAGCGTTCCACTCAGTACTTGGTCCACATCATAGTCCAAAATTTTCCCGCTCCCATCCGTGACTTTTAGCTCTGGGTGAAAAAGGGCTCGATCTCTTTCCGCAGAAACAACAAAGTCTCGACTGGGCGTCGATAAACTAAATTTTATTTTGGAGGAGCTTAATGTTGTAGGGCCTTGAATTTGGTCAACTGAACGCTTGACTTTGACCTTTCCATTGGAATTAGCGATAATTTCGGACGGAGAGTAGAATACTGGCTCGTAGTATGACACGGAAAGTTTTTGAGGAGCTGCAAACATTTTAATAATAATTTAAATGTCTTTTGATTTTTACCGACATATAAATCATTAAATTGTTGGTTTTATGACTTTATAAAATAATACCTTTTTGTATTGTTAAGGCGTAGGTCGTTTTTGCATAAAGAGAAAAAATCACAGATAATGCAGCAGCACTTAAAACTGCAGCAGAATTAAGTTTTATTTTGAAGTTCGGCTTCCATCTGAATTTTGACCTTGACCTCGGCTTTAACCCTGTGGCTGAGGTCAAGGAATTTTCTAGGGCCATCCAGGGATTGGTTGAGTTACGTCATTTCGAATTTTTGGGAGAAGTTCTGTAAATTTTAAATACATTATTAGAAAAGCTATAATGAAAATAAAAAATTCTACCTTGAGATGAAAATATTATACCAAAATATGAAGATTCAATTATTTGATGCTGAAAAGTTTTTAAGGGTTTTTTTTCAGCAAGGACAAAAACAATTTATTGTATTTAAAAATCCAAAATTTCTGAACCAAAAGAACTCCACTTTATTTTCTTTTTTTTTGTTTTTAAAAACGTTTCGGAGTCATTTAAGTTGTAAAATATATGTATCTTGAACTTATTTAAGAAACAAATTTAATTTTATTATTGCAAGAATACTTCAACTTCCTCCCAAGGTTGAAAGTATAAAAATCAAATCAATCAAAATTGCTAACACAATTAAAAATGTTTACTTCAAAAATTGAATTTAAAAGTTCTGACCACAGACAACTTAAGAAGAGATTGAAATGAGTGATTTAATACCAAAAACAGATTTTTACGTTGGATGTTCAGTTGGTCAATCAACTTTTGACTTGATCATTGCATTTATTTTTTAGTCATGAGTCAAATTGTAATTGTGCGTGTGGGAGTTTAACCGTTGAAACTATTGCACTTTGCCTAAACTTTTTTATTTTATGCATGACGTTTTTACAACATACAGAATATTTTTGAATAATAAGCATGGCTTTGAATGTCTCTGGAAAATTTGATTTAAAAATGAAAATTTTAAACTAGTTTGATGTCCGAGTTTACCGAAAATTAAATCAATTGTTAAAATTGCCCAACTGAAAATATTTTAATATTTTAAAATTTTAAAATTCTGGTCCGAATAGTATTTTTTTAAGCTGTCTATATTTTTATATTTTGTCTAATTGCACTACTTAGATTCCAACTAGTTAAAAATATTCTTTAAAAATATAAATAGGTAAAAATGTAAATATTTAGATTCCACAGATTCTTTATTAGTGTTGAGCAGAAAATTTTAAAGATGTTCATAAAAAATATCTATTTTGCTACGACTTGACGTCAAAATATTCATATCTAATTTAAAGGCCCCTTAATTTCGCATTTCAAAAGTTGTTTAATTTTGGTACAAAGTTGAATCTTAACTTTTAATTTAATTTATTCCTTATTTAGCATCACAGTTTTAGAAGAGAATGTTTTCTAAGTTGTATTCAGATTTAGAATAGCCAAACTATTTGCATGTAAATTCCAACTTGCAACTTTTTGCAGCCTAATTCATGGACACTTGAATTTTTGCTTGATGTATTTGCAAAGATGAGTCAACTACTGACAACGTCAAGGAAGTTTTTTCAATACCAAATTAACGTTCAATGAGGTACAAAGAATTAAATCTAAAGTGGTTCTGAAAAAGCTTGCCTATTTGCCTATATTTAGGAAATAAAAATTATCCCCATATATGAAATTGAAATTTGTTTGAGACAAACAGCTATCAAACAATTTTAAAACGCTCCAATGTAGGTAGAGTAGATATTAAAAAAGGAGATTTTAACCCGATGTAATAAATAGTAATTGACCTAAGTTATTTCAGTTCTATAAGTCAATGTTCGAGAGTTATAGCTTACAATTTATAGAGGAAGGGAAAATGCGAAATGATAATTTTCTCACACCCTGTGCATTTTTTGCAATGATTGACTTGTGAGTAGGAAGGAAGAAAAGTTATTGACTTTTAAGTTTTGTTGTCCGTGTTCAAATATAGACATGACTTTGCTTTTTGCTTCTCATTCAAAACTAATTAATTCATGGCCAAAACTTATAAACTTTAGCCAAACTTAGATTTAAATTATCAAATTGAAGAATGACATTGACATTTACCCATGATCATTTTGATTATCTAAACGGATCCCGTACTATATTTGTCCTTAATTTTTAGCATTTTTTTTAGAGGAATTAATGCATACATAATACATTTAAAATAATATTTTTTTTGCAAAAAATGGGAGAGTAAGTTTAAATGCATTATTTTTTTTAGTAGTCATCAATTTTTGGAATAAAATGAATGTATACATTTAAATGTTAACTATTCAATAATATAAGTAAACAAATATTTTTGGAACATTATAAAAATAAATATATTCTTAAAAACAAGGATCAATCTAATTTTAAGTTATTATTTAAGCTAGGCTTGTAAAAATTCTGCATATTTAACTTTAACTCTACTAAAACGTGATACTAAACTTTTTGATGTTATTATATTTAAATTTTATTAAATGAAATTTTACTAAATAAATATCTTAAAAATAACAACTGTAGTTAACTTACCAATTAAATTATTTCCTTATCTTATTCAAACTTAAGCTCAAAACGTTCCATTTAACTCCATAATTTTTAGCACCTTTACAATTAACCAATCACAGCCAAATTAAAGCACAACAATTGACTTAAAAATAGCACATTTTAATGATTTCTTAAACAACTTTAACAATATTTTAACAATTTTGTTTCTCTTTGGCTAGATTTGTGCCAGGTGAATGTTGAATATGAGTCCAGAATTTGTATTTCGTAAGTTGTAGAGATCTTTCTTAGTTCTATATATGTAGAGTGGAATACGTAAGCTAAGAGTTCTAAGAGCCAAGAGTTGAGGTGAACGGGATGGGGACAAAGACAATTTACTTTATGTTGCAAGTTCAATTGTATGTAAATTGAGTGGTAAAACGACGTTGGGTTAAGTGCAAAAGGACCCAATGAAAAAATCAAGTGTCCTTCGTATGCTTTGTTTGTCGGTCTGTCTGTTTGAGAAAGACAATATTATGATACTTACAAGCTCAAGTTGTAATTGCTGCAAATCGTCATTTTATAATTTAAATAAAATTTTATACAGATTTTTGGCTTTTTAAGGGATGATTTATGAAGAATGTGTTTTTAAATGTGATTTGATTAATTTGAATCAAATCATTTATTATACCATATTATTTTGACCGTCAGATACAGAATGACAAATGAACAGTCAGAAAACATTTAACTTATAAATAGTGGAAACTTTATGGTACCCTTAAGTATGTCTATATATATGTTTGTAAATAATTCCATTTTTGTATTGATACCTGTGAGAGCTTATGAATCTCTAAGAATTGGAAAATCTGTACCCAAAATCCAGTAAAGCTCGTCGTCTATTTTCAATTTGCTGATGAATAAAATAATTGTTTCGTTTCATAGAGAAGCTCCAAAGTGATTGTCTGTCCGTCGGTCTATCGTCGGTCCAATTGCCGAAATCTATCGTTTCGGAAACAGCATTTTAATCGGAAGCATTATAGTACAGTAACGATCATAGATAAAGGTCAAAGGTCAAGCAGTTTAGTGTTCTGCCAGTTCATTACATCCATTTACTTTTGTTTTGTTTTATGGTTTGATATGAATTTGATCCCTTTTCCCAACTTCCTTATACTTAACTATTGTAACTTTAACTATAGTTAAATTAACTTTGGGCATTGCTTTTATTTCAACTTCAAACAAGTTAGTTAAAATTTAATGTAGCTAAAGTTAGTTAAATTATCAATTGTATCTGATAAGAGACATGTGCTTTAACTTTTAAACATTGTGATTGAGACTTTTCGGGATATTTTATTGTAAGTACTCTTCAAGTTTAATTGTTTAACAATGGCAGGGTTATCAACTTTATCTCCAAGATAAGCTATCAATTTCGCTTACAAGTGAGCGTATTGAGGGATTGGATTTAGGACGTTTTAGGATAAAGAATAGTGAATGAGCTGTCCAGCCTAAAATTTTGATCTGAAAGGTCATGACCTAGCCGGATTATCTTGCTCTTTGACCTGAGATTTGCTATAATACACTCTTGTGCTATCATAGATTCTTACAGTTTTAAGTCCCTGGTTGAAAATTTCTAAAGTTTCTACATGATGGACAGATGGATGGATAAATTAAAACTATAAAGAAGTTTGTGTTAATTGTAATTAAGTTTCTATTACAATTTACAGGTGGCAACTGCTGAAATCTACCTGCAACGTCTCACATACAAAATTCAATTATTTAAGGTAATTTAAGGTTGGCTAAAGCTCGCCAAAGTTGAGACGGAAAAGCCGACATCTAAAAATGTAACAACAAAAGTTTAACTAGTGTACACATTTAAATTTTTGTAGTCTTCAAAAATGGACAGCAGAACTCCAAAGCGTCCGCGATTGTCCGCCTGTTCATTGGACTTTATTTCTAAACTTGTGTCTCTCCATAAAGACGTGCTTTCAGAGGTCAATGACCTTAATCCTGATCCGAGGTCAGCATTGATGTCTCTTCTGTCCTACGGAATGGACGTAAACACTAGTTTAAGGGTAGACCCGACCGAGTCAAAAGGGACATTGTCACAGTGTCCTTTTTTAAATCTTTGCGCCGTAGCAGGAGACGTAAACTGTGACATTGAGGATGTTGGAAGTTTGGCGGGAGTTACGCATGCCCGAAGTACCCAACTAATTCAAATCCTGACGCACTCTTCAGGATCAGGGATAAATTGTCCGACTTTATTGTCAGGCGAAAAACCGCTAAGTTTAAATGAGGTGATAATAATAATATTATGAATGACTATAATGTCTGTCTGTCTTTATCGTGGAAAATGAAAAGCGGAAACTACCATTTAAAATGGCGTATTAAAAATGAATCACTTTAAAAAGGGGCCAATAGTTTATTAAAGTTTTCGAGCTCAAAAATTTATTAATCTTTTTTTTTTTTTTCTCCCAAAGGTCCAATGTCGTTTTGACCTGATTCGAGCCTTAACCTCTTTTGGTTCCGACACAAACAAAATCAAACTTTCCGTCCCGCGCTGCGAATTTTGTTGGAATCTTCAACTACTAACAAATTTTGGATTTCACAACCATGCACAAGAAAAGGACGAAAATGAAACGTCAAATTCCGCGCTTATGCTCCGTTCGTTACTAGCTCCCGGGTATGAGGTCAATGGCCGGTTAATTGGAGGTCAATTATTGGAATTAGAAGAAAAAGAAGGTAAAAGTCAACGGATCGCGGAACTTTTGTCGATGGTTGGAAATCGAGTAAATTCCAATGTTAGCAATGATTTATAATTGTTGGATTTAATTATTAAAAGCTAAGAACTGCCTTTATTATTTTAATTGTTAGATTTATTCACTTGAAATAAAATTAATAATGATCGTAAAAATATTGGTCTTGTCGAGTTTTTGACCTTGGCAATCGCAACGCTTCGGTGTCGTATTCGTCATACATGTTTTCATGTCCACTGACAATATCTTGAGAATTTGGCAGCTCTGGCCAATTTTGGGGTGTTGGAAGTCCCCAAGTGTTTTTGAGAATTTGAGATGGTAAATGAGCTTGACCGTGAGGATATTCCATTGGCTGGCCTAATAAATGTTGTCCTTTTGTTTGAATTTGGGGGAAATTTTGGACGAATCGTTTTGGGGTTTGAGGCTTGTTCTTGACAAATTCAACTTTTCTCTTTTTTTCTGGAAGAATTTTCGCCATTTTTTCGAATTTTGAGTGTTTTTTGTTCAAAAATTTTTGTTTTTGCTTTTGGGTTTCTTTTGTGAGAGCAGAAGCTTGAGCCTCAGGAGAAACTTCAGGCTTTTTAAATAGGATCATAAACAAGAGGGATTTCGCCAGTGGTTGAGGCATCGGCATTGGCATTGGAAATTGTGGCATATCTTCAACGCCGTTGGCAGAAGCTACGGAAGCCTGTGGGCTCTGAAATTAAAAATTGGTTAAAAATCAAATTAGTAAATCAAAAGTGTGCAAACCTTAAAGAAAATCATGCTAAAATGATGCTCCGTCACTTTTGATTCTTCTTTCGGAATGTTTTGCCTTTGAGAGTTTTGAAGGTTTGAGCTCCCAAAGCCTCCAAAATGTTCTTGTTTTGTGTTCCCATTTTTCATTTTCAAAAGTTCCAAAACATTGGCCATCCGTTTTCGGGAAGCTTCTTCAATTTGCTCCATTGAACTGGACGCAGATGCAGAAGCAAAAATTGCGCATGTGCAGAACAAAATCTTTCAAACAAGAAAAACGTTTTTTAAATAATATTTTTTCAGAGAAAATTCCAAACTTACAAATTTCTTCATTTTAATACTTTCCTCTCCGGAATTTTGTTCAGGACTAAATTATTTTCAGAGTTGTCCTTCACTTTTAAGTTTCAACGGCTTTTACGTAGCTGAACTGTGATATGTGAATTTTCCTATCTGTCTGTCTGTCTTTGTGGGGACAAAAATTGAATACATTAATATTAAGTCACCGTTCAAATGGTGACATAAATAAAAATTAGTTTAGTACTGACTTCAGGTCAATGCTTAAAGGCCAAAAAGTATCCGATGCTTTATTAATCCGTTCAACTGGCTTTTAAAAAGTATGACCTCGGGTCAATTTAAAGAGACTGCTAGTTTATTACATCCACTTTACAAATTTAATTATCTCAAAACTTTCCAGAAAGAAACAATGCAAAGGAATTCTTGGCAATAAAAAGACAAAGAGCAATTTAATTGTTTTGTGTTGTAATTTAATTTAATGGCAACTAAATTCTAATAATGGAATTACAAAATTACAAAATAAACTGTAATTGCCAAATTATGACATGACTAGCCAACAAATTATACTTTTAAATAATAATTTAATATATCTGACAGAATTTTAATTATTGATTGTCTGTGTAAAATATAAGAATTTCGAAATGTGGCTTAGTTTTTCAAAATTGCGAGGCAAATTTTTGACATAATTTCCAAATGCATCAAGATTTGGAACAACTTTTTTGGGGAAAATTCGGAAAGTTTGATGCAAATATTGCAAATCGTCTATTTAATTATTGACTTGCTTTTAGAATAAGAAAAAAAGGTTATTTTTAGTTTGGGCAAATTTTGTGAAAATTTAGACACATTTCGGAATTCTTAAAAATATTATCAAAATCTGGCATTAAGAGATCAAAAATTTTGGACAAATAAATTCAAAAATTTGATATTTGAAAATTATAAACCCAAAATTAGAAGCTGCCAAACGAAATGCTGTTTAAGTTCAAAGTTTTAAGATTATCATCTTCTTGAGGTTGAGGTATAATTAACAATGGCTGTGTTTTTTCTTGCTGAAGTTGAAGCTCGTCAGGCTTTATTAAAAAACTTCCGTTATGGTCCTCCGTCAAATGCTGGAGTAGTTGGTCCTTTGAGAGACATGAGAGCTCGCATAGTCCACAAGAAAATAACAGTTCAGAATTTTCATTTGATGCCGTCAAAATTTCATTTGTAGGGATAAAAACGCAATTTTGTATCTCTTGATTCGGGAAATTCATGAGATGAACTACAGAAATATTGAGTGGTTCTTGTTGCAGGAGAACTGTTGTTGTTTGAGGTATTTCTTCCAACTGAGTTTGCAAATAAAATAAAATTTAATTGTAGATATTATATATTTTTTAAACTTTGTAGTTTTAGTACCGTTTTATTTAGCGTTTCTTCAAGAACTGATGTTGGCAGTGAAACCTCGTTTGTGTTCGATTCGACAGAACTGTTGGGGTTTGCGGCTATGTCTGGTTCTTCAGAGGAACTGAAATTTATTTTACATTTAGGGATAAAATATCTTTAGTTTTTCCAACTAAAATCTACAAAACGCATGTCCTTCCCTCATTACACCCATTTGCAATTTTTAAAACGCAATTACCTGCATTCAGCCATCTTAATATGGCCAAGAAGATGATCCCTGCGTTTGAATTGTTTGGCGCAAGTTGAGCAAGAATAAGGTCGTGCGCCACCGGAATGAACGCTTTCCACGTGTCGGGCCAAATGATAGGAACTGCCAAAAACTTTGAGGCAAAATTGGCAAATACTTTTGATCATGAGTTGAAGTTGCATCTGACTGTCGCTGCAAGACAAGCTAGTCGACGTGGCCGCAGCCGAAGGCCCAGAAGAATTTGAGTTTGAACTTTCTTCCGTGTCAAAGACACCAACGTTGACGTTCATAGCAAAAGCGAAAATGTTGGAGTTTGGGATTTCGTCCGCATCCTGCAAGATTATACAACAATTAAATCTTAAAACAACCTTATTTCGGATTTCTGAAAAAAAATTGTGGCACATGTTTGCAAGCATTTTTGCAAAGCCTTTGGGCTTGGTTTTAATTTTCAATGTTTTATAAAGCTTCCAAAACAACTTCTAAAAGCTATAAAACCAATTTCCTATTTAACTAATCGGTTTAGAAGCGGTCAAAAACAATTTTTCAATAAAACTACAATTTTCAAGCAGTTGACACATTTGACTTACACTAACAACAGTCAATTTACGAGCCAATATTTCTGGATGCATTGATCGGTGGTGTCGTAGAACACCATCTTTTCGACTCAGCACCTTCTCGCAGTACTCACCTATGAAAAATAACAAATTGTTATCGGCTTAATTAACTAATTAGTAATTATTAATTACTCACATTGAAACTTGGCTCCTTCATGATAGTTTCGAACGTGTTCAGCAAGTTTTTCTCTCCGCGTATAAGATCTTGAACAATGCGAACAGGGGAATTTCTTTTTGGCGTTGGACTCGTCTTCGCTAATTTCACGTTGTGGCGTCGGTTGAAGCTTTTTTGTTACCCGTTTCTTCTTCTTTTCTAGCGTCGGCAATGGCGGCGGTGGCGGCGGTGGTGGCGGCGGCGGCGACGGTTGTCGAATACTCTGAAACATAAAATTGGTTATAATTAAGCAGTCAATTTTCAATTTGAATATAATCTTGGAAAAAAGCTTCAAAAAGTGACAAACCTTAGCACTTGACTCTTCGACATTGTGCATCTGTTTAATATGTCTTGCCAGATGATCCCTTCGACTAAGTTCCTTGTCGCAGAATTCACATTTAAACCTCATCCTTGAATGGACGGCTGCGACATGTTTTGCCAAATGTTCTTTACGATTAAAACCTTTGGCGCAATAAAGGCAACGGAAAGGTCTATCGTATAGATGAACTGTGCTATGGCGTCGTAAATGTGTCGCTGATTTGTAGCTTGCGGAGCAAAAGTCACAAACGAATGGGCGTTCTTGTGGCTCTTCTGATTCCCCTTCCCCTTTTGGCGACAACGAGAAATCTTCGCATAAGTCTATATCGTCGCATAAATCTAAATAATCGCTTCCAATGTCGAAGACAAAATTTTCAAAATTTTGAAGAGAATCGAGATCGAGATCAATGTCCATTTTTTTGAAAATTATATTTTTGGGCTAAGTGTAATATTTGGAGCAGACTTCAACTTTGAACTTTTGGGACACGCTGCACAAAGAATTCTCAATTTTCTCAACGTTTGCATTTTCATGTTTTTAGAATATTATAAATTAAATTAGATTTAAAAAAAAATAAAGTTTTTGTAAATCATCAAGTAATTTTATTTATTGCATAAACCGCATTCATTTTACATATAAATATTTTGCTAACGGAAAAATTAGGACAGGTACTGCAACAAAATTAATTAACAAAATTAGCTTTACATCCTTTACATTAGTCTAATTAGCTTGCTTTTAATTAGAGATCTTAATTAATCAATTATTAATTAAAATTAACTCCTGGCTCAGATGTCAATTAAATTACATCTCTGGAGCTGGCAAAAAGTGGCCATGGCCATTTCCATTCCCATTATTCTGATTTTGATGCTCTGCCCCCCATTGCTCCTGATGAGACTGACCCAACCCTTGACCTTGACCTGGTTGAAGAATCCCTGCAATAGAGCTGACGTGACGACGCTGAGTGTAGTTTGTTGGGAGTTGACCTCCGTTTCGCAGATGGATTAGGGGCTCAATGTTGTACTCCAGTGAATCCTCCATTCGTGACACTTTGTCTTTTGGATGCGCCACATGGACAACGTCCTCTGTCTGATCAAGTCCCGTCCAACGCTTCTTTTTCCCAAGATAGTCTGAAAAGAGAATGAAAATTACTGATTAATACTCTCTGTCTCTATGTCTCAGAGAAAAATGTTTTTCTCTTGAAAGTTGCAGTTTTTTGAAAAAAAATCAAGAATTTTAATGTACCTGTCCTATCCTTGAAGAATCCGTCAAAAAGTACAAAGTTGTTGACTTGGGGCAACACTTTCTTGAGTCCGTAGTGCTTGCGAAGAAAAAAGACGAATTTGTCACTGGGACGATCAATCGCAAAGTGTTCGACGGGAATATTCTCCTCACGGAGCATGTAGTCGAACAAGTATTTCCCTGCGCCCTGAAAAATACAGAAAAAAATATTGAAGAATTAGAGAAGTAGAAATTTTTTTAGAATTTTATTTTTTTTGAAGCAGTTGGAAGCTCTTCTTTGCGGACTTTGCGTCGTTAATTTCTCAAACAATTTTCTAATCTGAGCCATTTCCAAGTTGCGAAACTATTTTCAAACTCTCTAAACCAACTTCCTCTTTAAAAACCAGACCACCCGGACCCACCTGTCGTTGTCTCGACTCGTGAATGTAGAAATCCAGAATACACCAAGGCATTAGTTCATGCTGACTCCCAGAGTCGTCGAAAAGAAAGAGTTTTTTGCGCCCAATTTTCAACAGTCCCACAGCTGCGTTGGCGGCAAAGTCACAAAACATGTACAACTTGTTGTCCGAGCTCTTCAACTTCTCTGCATTCGTTATTATTGAGTGAAGATTCTGCGCTTCAGCTGATGCACGTCCCATAGTGTCCAAAATGAGCGAAACACGCTCTCGAACCACTCTGTAATTGAAATCACAGCATAAATTAGTCAAGTATTGTGTTGAAATTGTAAACTGTTTTTTTATAATTTTCTGATTGTTTCAGCTACTTTGAAAAGTTTTTGGCATTTTGGACAGGTTTTTTTCAGTTATGTGGAACGTAAATTAATCAATTAGAGAATTAATTGGTTTAAAGTGTTCAGGCAGACAAAGAGAACACTTAATTAGTTGTTAGAGGAGGCAAGTGAACTTTACGGTTGAAAGAATTGAAACCGGAAGTAATTTAGATTTTTTCAGGGTTCATGTGAGAATTTTGAGGTAAAAAATATCCTTTAAAAATCTGGATTTTGGAATATCTAATGCATTTTTATGAAATTTCAAAACAGAGATAATGGCTTTAGATCATATTTAGATGAAAATAATTTAATTTTCACCTGTAAAAGTGCTATTTAAAATTTTGCAGGGAAAATCTTAAAATTTGGAATTTTCAAAGATTTGTTTACGCAAGAAATTCTAAAAATAGAAATAATTGTCATTTTTCTTCTCATTGTTGAAGAACGGCAGCTGCTTTTTCAAAAGCTAAAAAAAGTTCTAACTGTAATTTATTTTATTCTGGTTGTGAGCTGAAGCGGAAATTAATTTACCTGCAAACTGAGCTTAAGTTTACAGCTACAATTTTTTACAATGCAACCTATGTTTTCATTCATCTTAGTATTTTGAAGTTAAGTGAATTTCTTTGAGAATATTATGATTTTTTCAGGAATTTTATGAGGTAAAATATTTGAATTTTTGGCATAAATCACAAAAAGACAGTAGGAAAATTACAAGTACCAAAACGACAGACAGAATGATTGACACACAACAAGCAAAGTGACAGACTGACAGAAAAACAATGAACGAATAGGGAAAAGACAGAAAAACGAATAAATTACAGATAGAAACATTAAAAAATGAACAAATGACTGCCATTTTAAGATTTTGGGCACAAAATAAAGTCAACGGTCACTTACTTGGCTCCACTTTGATTCAACAAAGGACATCCCACCGGAATAAGATCATTCCCAATCAACGTGATTTCTTCCGGGAACAACTCTGACAGCCGAAATTCATATTCCATCTTCCTGAAACTATAATTAACAATTAAATTTTGAAAATTTAACAAGCTGCGTACGTGACGTAAAAACACCAAATTTATTTAGATATTTTGCGTGGGAGTGATTGTTGGCTACGTACTTTGCTTTGACTTACTTGGAGAGTAACTAGCAGAAAGCTTAGTGGTGATTGTTGTGAAGTTTGATTGTTGAGATAGTTTCAATTGTTGAATTTATAAGGGAGTAGTTCTGTAACGGCGAATGACAGAACTTGCAAGTTCTAAAAGACCCCGACTGCTGAATTTGAATTTTAATGGGGTACTTTGAGATATCTATGATGATTGGAAAATCGGAAAATCTCAAGAAAAAAAAAAACTGGAGAAATTTTCCGTAGCTTTCCTCAAGAAAATTAAAGAGTGAGGACAGTCGACGACATTTCACAACTATTTGCAGCTCGCCAGAGGGGTCAGTGCTTATGACAAGAGGATGATGGCTTAAAAAGTAGCATGAAAATGTCTCAAAATGTGGACAGTCGACCTTGACCCAATTTTTGCCAATTAAGATTATGACGCTGGACAGTTAAATTGGCAATTAACAACATGCGATGCTTTTTGACATTAACCGTAGTGTCCATTGTCCATTAGCTGTCCATTTTGAGACGTGGCAATGGCATTCCAAGTTTCAGCTTGAAAGTTTCAACTCGAGACGAGGAAGATATTTTAATTAAATAGCTTTAAAATGATAATTAGGCCAGTAAGTCATTAATAAATATTTATAAGTTAATTATTTTAATTACGGTGGGTGTGTTTGCTCTCTAGGTTGGGGTTCACTTTCCCGGGCAGAAAAACTTAGAAAAATTTTGCAAAAATTTTTTGCCCCTTTACCCCCTAAACT
>JAQIXN010001067.1:0-23439 GCA_034698145.1 Proisotoma minuta | reverse complement strand
TGCTCACAGAGAGCACCCCAAATTTAATAAGCTACGCTCACCAGAGCATCATCACTCAGACAAGACGGTCGGCCACTCAGAGCACCACTGCCCTGTAGCAAATAAATACCTTTTAGACCTGGATTTTTTTTTATAAAACCCTTTGTTTTGAAAGCAAAAGTGAGTAAATCTTTTTGGCAAACGTAAGAAATTGAATTGTAGAAATAAAGTTAAGGTTTTGGTTGTTGGGGGCAAAGGGAGGATCCAAACTCAATTATCCGACAGAAAAGATCAAAACTCAGGGGAAAAGAAAATGTCCAAAGACGAGCTTTAGCTAAAGAATTATTTAGAGCCACTTTGCTTCCGGATTGATTTTTAGACATGTTAAAATAAAATAGCTCAACTTTGGGAAACAACTCCAACTCAAACGTTTTTGTCCCACAAACTCCAGTTTGTCTTTTTTCTCTCTCTGCGGCTCTTAATTACATTTTGGTTGTTTTGGTGGTCAGAGTCCAATTCCAATGGCCCTTTAGCTGTCAATTACAACTAAGTGGAGAGGGAAGGGATTTAACGTGGACGCTCCACCGCCTTGCAGAGAAAGTTGAAGGGCTGTGAGTGAAAGTTATGATTGTGACATGGACAAGAGAGACATCCATTAGATCATCATCATCATCCAGGGACACAAACAGGCTGGGGAACTAGAGCCAAACAAAAGAGTTGCCCCCACCCCGTATCCAAGGCATCCAATTGAATTGAAATGTGTCTACTTTTGTTATCCTGTCAATTAGTGGATGAAATATGAAGTGGCTTGGCTTCCTTGCTTATGTATAGCTAGCTACCTGCAGCCCCCGCCCGTCCCTCCGTCATCTCCAATTACTTCCGACTTTGAGCAATTTGCTGACTCTTCATCCTTCTCTTTCATCCGCATCACTTATCCTTATTACGTATTATAACTTATCATTCAACTCTGAGTGAAAGGTGGGCAAGTAGTAAATGGAGTGGACTCCAACTCAAAGGAATCTTTGTGCATCTTTTCCACAAGAGAGAACTCAAAAGCAAAGAGATTTTGTTGGTATTTGGTACACAGCTCGAGGAGCGGCCGTTTTACTTTCACTCTCCAGCGACGTGGGCTGGAGAAAGTGGAGCCTTCTCCATTGTTCTCTTTTCCCAATAATTTATGAATCGAGGGAAGGAACAATGCACATCAATCATCAGATTACAAAACAATGGGAATATGGATCCACAGCAAGCTCTCATCTCAAATGTTGTTTTTGGTCCTAAACTGTGATTCAAATTTAAGCCTGCCTTGTTTAAATTTGTTTGAGGACGTTGTTTGCACAAAATGTTTGCTTACCTCCGAAGGCATAGTAAATTCAAGTCATGTCATCAACTGGCCCACTCCTTTTCATCTTTCCCTTCCAACCAGAAAATTAATGCTAATGGACACACTCTAAAACCTATTAGCTCTCGAAATACCTCCGCTACCTTTTTACCCCGCTTGTGGCCCTCATTACCTACCTTCAGGGGATTAAATATTAAACGGAATTACTTTATTGTTTACTCAAACTCCATTAATTACAATTGAGCTGGAGCTTTTGGCCACTAACCTTTGGAACGTGTTTTCCCGACACTTGACAAGCTTTTTGTGACGGTTTAACAAGTTTCGGAAAATTTGGCAGCCTGCAATTCTCTCAACTTGTCTGCTGCCAATATAAAAATATGAAAGTTGAGGGTCATACAAAGCCAAGCATAAAATAAATTTATTCAACATTCAGCCCACGTAACATTTTACACAGGGCCATTCACACAGAATAAAATTTCGGAAACTTGTCTTGTCTTGTACTTGTTGCACTCCAAGTGCAAAAGCTGCAAAAGTTCCCACGCTACCCATTTATCCATTATTCTCCAGTTTATTCCTTTTCTTGGAGAGAAACTAATAATTTGCATACAGTGCCCAGCATTCTCATTGACGCCATAATTGAGTTCTGGAAATTGGATTACGCCTTAATGCCAAGCTCCCTCAAATTTAATTTTAGAGTTAAAAGCCCCAAACAAAAGCTTTGGATTTGGTTTGGTTAAGATTTTACGTTGCTTGCATCACAACCACTCGTTTGTTACATTATTGCTCCATTGTTGAGCAACAATGCAACTCATTTCTCACATTAACTATTTTGGGCGACACTTTTTTTTTACCTTTTCATTCATCTAATTGATTGAAAGCTGCCAAAATGAAATCTCAAGGATTTTATGATAATGTTGTGGTTTTAAGTTTCCAAAGCTTGTAAAAAGCATTTCCAAGCTTGCCTGAGCTTCCAACTTGGGAATGTGGAGTGTGTGGAATGTGGATGGATGTGGATAGTTGTAGGAAATGGTGTAAATGCTGTAAAGGGGTCGTGGGATTGTAGCGTTTGCAAATTCCACGCTCGGCTTCCCTTCTCAACAAAGCAAAGAATGAAACTTAATTTCCTTGTGGTAGCCAGCATTAAATTTAAATTTGACTGCCTCCTTAAATTAATGCCCTTAAGGCCCACGGCTAAAAATTTCTGAGGAAATGGTTTTTCCTCCGCATGAACTTCCGTTGAATTAACATAACAATGAATGGAATGGAACGTGAGCTGGAGTCTTCCGCTTGCAGAGGCCAAAGATTACATAATAATTGATTGTTGTCGGACTGTTGACTTGTTTAATTACTTATGTAATCCATTGTTTGTGTTTGCAGGGAGTCGCTTTGGAGCTTCGTCCTTCCAACCATTTCCTACGGGCTTCTACGCCGCCCGAGGGCCCTCGGGGGCCACATCCGTACAAAACACCCAGTTTGGATACGTTCCAAACTCTAATTCTCGAAGCAGTGGGAGGCAAACACAGTCCCAATCACCTCCTCAATATATAGGGCTTCAGTTTCAGTCTCCCCACAGGGGTCGGGGCTCACCTCCCCCTCCCCCCAAAGAGGGGAATGTGGCGTATGACTATTATGATGAACCAGAGGAAGATATTATCTATCAAGTAGGGAGTGATATCAACAATGGAGGGGTCAACAATCCAAATGCAGCCATTGTTGGGAGGGGAATTGGAGTGGGGGATAGGAATAAACCCCCACTGCGTCTGCCCCCACAATCATTCACAACGGCGCATCTTGGAAGCAGATCTAAATTAAGTGGACGACCATCGTCCACTTCGTCACAGTACTTGAGGGAACATTCCTTCATCCCTTTGGTGGACGAACCTGAGCAGCAACTCCTTCTTGGGGGGAGGAGTGTGGCGGGGGGAAGGACGAATAATAATTTGGCCGCAAATAAACATCTCGTAGGGATTTTAAGATCGACTACTACAACATCCACAACTACAACGCCAAAAAGCACAACGAGCAGATCAAGAGGCCGGAATATTACGACAGCACCAACACCAACGACAAGAAGGCCTCCGTCGCCATCAAGCAGTGGAAATAGATTTGCAACAGCAAGACCCCCAACAACAAGCACCACTACAACCACCACCACCACACCCAAATCATTGAAGAAGGAAGAGCGGAGATATAGTTTGGGAGCTTCGGCACCTTCTGGTCCCACCGCGGTCGCCGCCGCCGGGAGTGGGAGTGGAGAAGACTATACCATTGAATACATCGAATATCCAGGGAGCCCTGAAGATACAAAGGGTCCCTTTGAATACTACGAAGTGAGCGAGGAGACGGCAAAAGCAATCTTGGCAAATGAAACACGAACTGCGGCGCCCGCCGTGGTCACCAGCTCCAGTTCCATGTCAGTGTCTAAATCTAAAAGTACCAGCAGCAGCACCGTCACAGTGCCGCCCCCAAAAGAAAAAGTCGTCGTCTCTGTCTCTTCCACCAAAAGCATTGCGACTCCTCCCCCAACGTCAATTGCCCCATCAAAAGTCAATAAAGTAACAGAGATTCCTAAAGACTCGTTGGCCGCAGGAGCGCAAACTTCTCCGGAGTATTATGAAGAGGAATATTCTTACAGACCTTCCATCTCCTCCTCTTCGTCCTCTTCGTCATCCTCCTCAGTGGAAGGACAGGATGAACAAGAACAGCCAGCTCCAATTCTTCGTCCAACGGGCAGAAAGCTTCCGAGTAAGAGGGGAGAAGAAATCCCTTCCTCTCATTTCCATACTTTGGTCGATATTGGAGATTTGGATTCGGATTCAAGAATTTCAGCACTTGCGGGACAAAGTCAGCATTTGGAAGAACATGAAGAGATTATTAGTAGTAGTACAACAACAACGACGACGACGACAACGTCAAAACCAGCTTCCATAATAAAAACTACAAAAACTCCCGTTTTCGGCACGATTAAATTTGCTGAAGTGTCGCCAAATTTGTTGCCAAAAGGATTCAAGTTAAAGGCTGTTTTGAACGAATTTTCGACAACTGAGGCCACGTCGACAACGCCAACATCACCATCCACCACCTCAACAAGTACAACAACAACAACTACTGCTACCGAGAAGCCAAAAGAAGCCGCCATAAACTTTGATGAAGTCCCAAGCTTCTTGCTTCCAAAGGGATATAAACCTTTGGCAACACAGGCACCTGAGGAGAAGCTTTCAACAACGACAACGTCGACAACTACAACTCCAGTGCCAAGTAGTTCAAGCAGCAGTCCGCACAGTGTGAGCCCTTTGGAAGCAATCTTGAGCAAGGTTAAATTCCAAGAGATTGCGCTTCCGGGGTTGGTACCCGAAGGATACAAAACACCTGCAAATTTATTGCCCCCCGGCTACAAAGAGGAGACGGTGGCAACTCCAACATCCACCTCCATCCCCCCAAATCTCCTCCCACCGGGATACAAGGGCTCAGGACCTGAGATTAAGTTTGAAATTCCACTCAATCTGCTTCCAAAAGGATATAAGCCACCATCAGAGTCAGGTAAGTGTATATTTAACTAACTAGCTAGTATAATAATAACTTTATAAATCGATCCAACTCATGCAACATAATTTTACAAAATAGTTGCAGAGTCGAGCACAGCAAAACCACCCCCACTCTCTGCCCCTCCCCCTCCTACCCCACAGATAAAGAAAGGACCTGTGTTTCCCACGCGACCCCCAGGTTCTGGGCTCGTGTTCCCAACCAAACCTGGAGGTGCTAGAGTACAACGCCCCACAAGCACAGAGCCCCCAAAGGCAGATACTCCTCTCCCTCCCCGCGTCACAATCAGTGGGGGGTGGCCGATTAGGAAAACGACAGAGTTCACGGGATGGCCAACTCAGTCCACGACGCCCATGCCATCGACGTCTTCTACCAGCACGACCCCTGAACCAAGCACAACTACCAAGGCGACCACAACCACGCCCACAACAACCACGACCACACCCCCACCAAAACGGAGCCCGTTAGCTCATTGCACGGGAGAGGTTTGCAGGATGGAAGCCACAGTTCGAATCACAGGAGGGGTCAAATGGAAACCAGAATTTGCAGATATTAACACGGAAGAATATAAGGGACTTGAGGTCATTGTAAAACGAGAGGTGTGTTGAAATTTTGAATAATTGCTCTGGTTCTGTTTGATAAAATTTAATTGTGGTTATTTATTAGTTGGATGGTGCGTACAGAGCCAGTGGACTTGCCCCATGGTACAAAAGAGTGCAAATTGAGGGATTCAAGTAATTTCCTTTCAAAAATAGTTAATTAAATTGTTTTATTGTAATTAAATGATTTCTGAACAGCCAAGGGTCTGTGTTGGTGGACTACTTTGTGGAGCTGGAGGGCGTGGATCGTGAGCTGAGCACAGCAGACGTTGTGAAAGTATTCCACAAGTCACTGTTGGATTCTGATCCCGGAGACGAACTACCTCAAGAAGACACCGCAACTTCCCAAGCAACTCTTCGCTTCGGAAGATTTACTATTGACCCACGATACACAGATTTCAAAGGTAATATATAACAATAAGTTGTTTGGTTAAAAACGTATAGCCATTAGAATCTAACTTGTTTTACAGTTGTGCACGCCAAAAGTGGAAAGGGTCTAACTGGAACCCCCGAGCCCCTGATTCCTCAATGGGGAATTGCTGTCATCGTCATTGGACTCGTCTCCCTCCTTTTCGTCTTTATCCTCGGCATCATTGTGGTAACTTGCTGCAAAAATGTATTCTTAAAAAACCATTTCTAACTTGTTTTGCCTCAGCTTGTAAGCCGATACAAGAACTCTAAGAAGAACACGGTGTCCCTCACCCAGGAAATGTTGAACGAGTTCAACAAGAGTCACATGGCAGTGGGGGGAGGAGGAGGGGGAGGAGTGGACAATTACGGCGCGGACGCCGACCTTTACAACATGGACGATGTTTGGAGTGACAAACAAGCCGAACGGACATTTGACCGGCGTCCTACAAAGGTATCAATTAAATGGATTGTTAAAGAGATCAACTTTTTTCTAAAAAATATTGACAAATTTCAGCGATCTCAAGGCTCTACAAAAGGTTCCAATGCAAACTACAATATTTACGACAGCTGGAAAACAGAGTGGAATGGATATTACTACAATGGGAATTATTACGGGGACAGCGGCTACGCGCCCAGCAGACGACGCTCCGACTACGACACCAACTTTTAAGTTTACTTAACTAAAGTACTGATTTTTTTGTCCAAGCTCCACTTAATTGTTTCTAGTCATTGTGTCAAGAAAGAAACGTTTTGTCATTTGTTTTATTTTTGTATCCAAGAACTGAATTTTGATTTTAATTTTTGTTAGTTCACTGTACATATAATTAATAATTAAATAGTGAAACCCTGCTGAAAGAATGTAATTTTAAGTCGTTGACCTTTAAACTGTAAGTAACCCTGACCAAGAGGAACTTCAAACGCTCGGAAAATTGGAAATTGGATTCATCTTAATTCCCTCAATCAACTGTATTTTAATTAAGTCAAACCCAAACTTACAAATTAAAATTTAATGGGAAATTTAATAAAATGCATGTGGAAAAGTAAAAAAAAAAACGTTTGAGTATAATTCATTTTGCAAAAGCTGACCTTTCAAGGTCAAATAAAGGTCGGGTCAAAGACTACGAGTGATATATTTTATTTTGCCAGCTAAAAACTAGAACTGATTGATACAATTTAATAGCGACTTCATTTCTTAACAGCTAATAAAAATTTTACAGTTATTTAAGTGCGAGTTACAAAATATGTTTAAAATACCTTAGATAAAGATAATTTTTGGAATTCTTCGGTGAGCTAAATTAACGAAAGTGAGTGCAAGAGTTAGCTAGAAAAATAACTAATTACAATGTAATTTAAAACAATATTAACTATTAATAATATATATTATGCGATTAATCTGTCGAGATTTATCATCCACTTTTATTGCTATCAATAAATCTATTTATTGCTTAGGTTACTTAGTAAATATTTTTTGGAATTTTTTCAGGAATGTGGATTTTTCAAAAATTGTCATTTGAGTTGGTCCCTTAAAATTAATGATTGCTCGTTCGTTCGTTTAATTATTTATATACAGCTTCCAAGTTAAAAGAAGAAGATTTCCAGAATCAAAATTAAATTCATCCCTAACCTAAAAATTAAGTTCTGTACGTTTGTATAAAATGTTATAAATATAATTTTTTAATTGATTATTTATTCAGCTGCTGCGGAGGGGGGACTGAACGCCGCCCCCTCATTGTTGTTATTATTGTTTATCTTGATGTGTGGACTGCCTCCTTTTCGCGCCACCCGCAAACTTAGCGCCCCGTTCTCGTCACGCTCTTCAGAGTAGCAGCCGTCAGTGTCCATGTCCATGTCGTTTCCACCAGGGCCGTTCCCCCCGCCTTCCCCCTCCCCCTCGGAGTCAGATTTGCCTTCGTCAACCTGAAATAATAATAATGTAAACGTTTTGTGTGAGCTTGTTGAGGCCAAACGTGATTTCTACTTTTGGCAAGGCGAGAGATGGCGATATTACACAAAGATGTTGTTAAGGGGATGAAAAAGAGAGAGGGTTAAATTACTTGGCTTACTACAACTTTCTATTTGTCCTAGTTTCCACGGCAGTGCTCAATAATTACCTGTAATCCACCTTCGTTCCCATCATCCTCGTCCCCGACGCCACCGACAGCCATCCCCTCCGCCCCTTCGTCACACTTCACGCTCTGCAACAACAAGCATATCACACATAAGTACACATTTACGCTCCCTTAAATCCCCTACATTTGCAAAAGCATGTATGTATGTATGTACCTGATGATTGTTGGACTCGTCTTCAGATTCATAGTCTTCCTCCTCCCTCTCGTTTTGGGAGAAACTGTTGTTAAACACGGGAATGGGCATTGCCATTGGCAACGGAAGCCCTGACGCCCTCGGAAGTTCCAATCTCCGCGGATTCTCTTTCTTTCTCCTTTTTGCAGGGTTTGAGTTTGACGAGAGGGAGAGTGCCAGGGGACTGCTCTGGATTCCATGGTTACTTAAATCAATGCCCACGGCCGTCCCCCCGACCACACCCCCCGACATGTTCAGAAGGGAAGGGGGAGAGTGGGAGTAGACGCTGGAACTCAAGTTGGCTACAATGCTATTGCTGTTACTCAAATTGCCCCCGTACGAAGAAGAGTTGGACATGTCCAATGTCCCATTTGACATGTCGTCCCCACTTTCCGCTCCCTGGTCTAGTCCTTGTGTCTCCAGCCCTGCAAACATCAGATATTAAAATTAAGTAAAGTTGCATATACAGTTTGAGTGAGTTAATTACCGTTAGGTCCATCATTAGCACTGGGTGAGCCAAGACCCTTGATTTGAAGGGACTCTGCGGCCCTCAGAAGACTTTGTAGCTTGTCCTGATGAATGGACACTTCCCCCCTGTACATAAACTCCACGAGGGCGGTGATTTCCCAGAAGCGCATGTCCTTGAGGAATATGATTGGGTGGGGGTTGGGATTCTCCGTCAACAGCTTTTCAAAATATGTGGAGCAGGCGGAGAGAATCATTTTGTGACATTTTATTGTCTTCCCTTCGCACCAAAGTGTGGCGTCCACAAAATGCTCTGCAGATCTCAGTTTTGTAAACATGGAGACAATGTTGGAGTCAAAGTTTCCCCAGCGGACGCAGAGGAGCTGTTGAGGTGGGGATGGACCCCCATGGTTATTGTGTCCCCCGTGTGAATCTTTTTGAGGGGTGGCTGACCGTTGACCACCGTGACCATGACCTTGGTTGTTCTGTTGATGGGAGTGGTGGTGGTGATGGTGAGAGGGGGGAGGAGTGGGGCCACAAATTCGACCCCCACTCATCCCCAGACCTGACGGAGGTGGAGAGCTCAGCATGTGTTCTGAAATTAGCAAAAAAAATCTCATTTTTCGCATCATTTTCATATGCATCATAAATTGATGAAAATGTGGGATTGTGAGTTGGTTGTGTTGTGAGTGCTCCCTCGTTTCGTTTGTCTGTTGATTTGATTTAAAGAGAAATCTGTTTTGGTATCTGGCTGTTAATTGCCTTCCTTCCTCCTCCACTTTTATCCGATTTGTGGGGAAATGAGCCTCATAAATAAAAACTCTCTCTTTTACACAATGTGTTAGTTGTAGGTAAATATGGTAGATACCACAGGTACCACAGACAGTGCCACAGGTAGTTGGGATTTGGGATCCCCTACCCTCAAATCAACCCCCGAACAACGCTAAATTTTGCACCATACCAACTCAAGTAAACTACCAGCCCATAAAAAATGTTTGTGTCTGTCTGTCCTACTTTCGGAAAACGGGTTTGGGTGGAAAGGGGCAAGGTGCCCTTGGGGTAGATTATATATACATATATATACCTTTTAAAGGGGGTGGGGTCGGCATCACTGGCTTCCGATCCTCTGCTTCCGGCGTCATCTCCCGTCCCTCTGGGGGCAGACCTCCCCCTTCTGAAAAAGAAATCAAACAAAAATTAGCATATGATGCACAGACGGAGGCGCAGACGGAGGTGTGGGGATAAGCATCTGTGGAATAATTAGTCAAAGCTGGGTACACAATTGGTACAAGTGTTACCCGGGCGTGGGATGAATGTTTGCCCCTTTGCCAACATTACGCAATCCAAGCAAGATTGATCTAATTGAGACGCAGTTGAGGAAAACGAGGCAACGAAATGGATAAAAACTAAACCGCACCCATACAGCTTGCATTATTATGATATTTATGATTCATGTAAATTCCGCTTTATCCGGATTCCAAATCAGATAACTTGCTGTCCGAAGTTTCAACCTTGAAACTGCATCACTTTACATTTCATTTGGTTGGTTACGTGTGCTAAAGTAAAGTATTATCCCCGCCCGGGTCCACTCCAACCAACAGAGAGGTTTCATTCTGCGTCGTAATTTACAGTTTCCATGCCAACAACTACCTCTGAGAAACTACCAGCTCCTGGAAACTTACATCGGAGGGGAAATACTTGTTGTTGTTTTGCTCTCTTCTTCTTACGCAGCATTATGAGTACGTAAGCAGGGCGACTGACTAATCTACACAGAATTGAATCATATGTCATTCATTTGGAAGAAGCTCAGGGCCAACTGAGAAATGCTTTTAACCACTTGTTGGGCTTGCCTCCATCTTTCTCAGGTAGAGACCCGAAATTCCAGCCACCACCACCGCCGTCTCCCTGGTTACCAAGAAGGTGGAACAAAGGTGAGAACTTTTTTTCCATCATCCCCTACTCCGTCATCCCTCAAGAAAAAGAACCGAAGAGACTCCGGGCAGTACACAAAGCAAAGCAAGCAACGCTGCCAACAAAGGACCGTCCACAAATGACTCAAGGAAAAGAGAATGTTATGTAGCCTTGCAATTCCGAATTCGTGATTAGCAAATAAGAGTCCGAGTTGAGAATCCTTTCTCTAAAAATTACATAGTTTTTAGGAGTAGGCCATGAGAGCAAGGCGATGGATCGCGATGCCTACGTTGCCTACGCGTACAAACAACAAACCAAACCAAGGCAATTTATTTATCACAATGGCTTGAGATTTCCCAATGTGAAATCTAGTTTCCGGGATATTTACCACCACCCTGTACATAATACTTATGTGGGATTAGGAAATGGCTGTGTTGCAATATCATTCCTTTGCAGCTTCTCGGGCAAATTTGTGCTGTGTACAATAAACTGGTAATACAGCGTGATAGATATGAACTCATCTCGGGGAAACGAGATTAGAGCCAACTAAAAGTTGCCTAGTTACCAGGCCACCGTGTCAAGGGGCAAAGAACTCGTGCAGCCAACTTTCTAATCACACTCCGAAAGATATCTGTCAAATATCAATTATCATCCCTTGCGAAATATCCCACTGCTGCAAATGGACGTAGCCACTAAGTTCCAGCTCCACAAGTTGTAGAGAGAGAGGGATGGGGATGGGACGGACGGACGGACGGACAGACGGGGTAGGCAGAGGGAGGGATGAGGGTGGATTATTTAGGGCAAGCGAAACAAGTTAGCGGAGTGATGATGATTATGCCAGGGAATACAAGTTAGCTAACGGAATGTAGGAAAATGATGAGCCTTGAAATAATATCACTCTCTTGCTCTCTTGCAATTATTTAACCTGTTGATCTTCCACCCGGATCTCGAGATAGGATAGGATGCAATTGGGGCCAGAGCCCGGAAGAATTATTTACAGATTATCACTAATCCAAAGTCCAGACGCTGGATGGGCAAAGAAAAAATGACACGTGGAGACATTTGCATATGTTATGTCTTGTTAGCGGGTGTTTTTTATCTGCTGAGGCCTGCGCTTTCTAAAAGTGTTGGCATGGCGACGGTGGCCTAGATTCAGTTGCAATCCCATCCAACGGGTTGGCCAAAGCCACCACCACCAAAGTGAAATTTGTGAAATTGAGGCAAAAACGGAGACTGCGAATTATACCGTAAGTAAAGTATATGAGTGAATAGAGGTGAGATTTTTCAGACCGGAAACTTTATCTCACTCTCATCTATGTGAAATACTTTTAATTCCTAGGCAACTATATCTGTTGCAAAATGGGAGGAAATTGCCCCACAAAAGAAAGCTAAATCTCAGGATAAAGCCAAAGGCCTCAAATTTCGTTTTTTTACATTGTTGCTAATGAACATTTCTCAAACTATGCCCTTTTTCTAAAAAAATGACGCCTCCTAAACTAAATGCAAACAAGGTTTGAGGACTGCAACTGGAAAGTACGCTAACTACGCCAACTACGCCTCAGTTTGGGATTAGCACACCCGGAAATTAGCTCATAATGCATATTAATTTCCTTATTTAACTAATTTAATTACGCCAAACAAACAAAGTACAAATGTTACGAATGCTACAGCTCTAAAATAATAAAAAAGCAGCATTAGCATTAAAAGTGGATGGATTAAAAGTGAAAGGGAGTTTTGCTGTTATGCAAAAAGTCAGAGTCAAAATTTTAAAAAAAAGGAATCAGCTGCAGTGGCAGTCATTAACTGCAAAACAATAACATGACACATGAGAAGGGAAATGAACGATAAGGTGTAATTTGGCGATAAGCCAACAGGAGTAATGAAAAGTCAAGTGGAAGGACAAATGAAATTTGAGAACTGCCAAAACATTCAATATTTTGCAATAAATGGAGCCTTAAATCAATTTCGTTTTTGGGTCCCCTTCTTTCTTTCCTTCTTATCTTATCTTTGAGTGAGTCAGAGTTATTTGAGAAAAGGTTTGGCTGCCGAAGGGTCCTTTTATGACAATGCCCAAGGGTTCTACACTACAAAAGAGCCAAAGAGAAAAGAAACCTAAAAACCCAACCGAAAATCTAAAACCGAACAAAGACCTTTTCTCCCCAAACTGCCACCTGTTTACCCTACCCGGGTTTCTTTCCCACGGGTTAAAAGAAAACGGGCACTGCAGCTGCCCTTAAGGACCTTTATCTTAAAATGAAAAAAAAAATGAGACGTCTGTACCTAACAAATGTGCCAACGCCTTGCCCGGAAACTTGAGCATTGTTATCGGTGGTTCAGGCAACAAGCCTGAAACTGAATCATCCGAATATTCCTGCGACAAATCACGCCCTGCTTCCGCCGCCTCCCGAAACGCCTCCAACTTCAACTTTTGATGTCGTTTAGAAGCCAAATGCTCCTTAATCCGATCACTTCTTGCCCCAATACTCTGACAACAAAAACGACAGACGAGGATTCGTACAAGTTGACCATCTCGAATTATAGATCGGGATGTAAAATCTATCCGATTTTCTGCTGCGTACTCGTCAACTCCTTTTCGTTTGCGCCCATTCCCTTTTGTAGGTCGGCCGCCGTGGGAGAGAAACATTTGTTGCTGTTGTGCCGCGGCGGCTGCTTGCAGTGATTCCATATTGAAGAGCTTGTTGTGGCGCGCGGGGCGCGGTGTGAAGAACCACCCACTGTCGTCACTGGGCTCACTGTTGGGACTGTGTCAGTGGTCTCTGTCTGTGTGTCTGTGTGTTGGTGTGGACACGTCCTTACGGCTTGGAATGTGAGGGAGAACTGAGTGAAGAGAGAGTCAGCAGACACTTGTTGCTTACTGCCAGTTACTGCCTTCGGATTCGGGGACGAGGGAGGAAATCTACCACCCAGAGCAAGCCCAACCCCGAAATACCGAACTAAACCAACAACTTCCCAACCACCCTGTATCCATCTCAAACCCAATTCCAGTTAAATTAAATGTCCTTAAAATTTATTTAGCTGAGCTAATCAAAGTTGGTTAACAGAAGGCCCCTTGTTCTCTGGCCTAAATATCCGGGGACATGCATGCAGTCAGATAGCATACACAACACACACATCACACATCAGCCTCTTATCTCAAGAAAAGCCCGAAATATCTTAGGGATGGGAATCCTCTTATCTCCTCCAAAGTTCAGAGATAAGGAGGCCAAACAAATAACTCATCTTTCAAATCATCTCACTGGAAGAGACAACCTTAAGCCCGAAGAGAGAGACAGAGAGGGAGGGGGATGGGAATTGCGTGGGATCCCGGGGATTGTTGTCATTTCCGGAGGAAGTTGGCTGACCACACCCCTGATACCTGTTGAGGGGAGACAAGTGTCCGAGATTTGTCTTTATTTACCTTCTCCCCCACCAGCAATAAGAGCGGAAAGAGGCACAAAGTGTGTTGATCCACAAAATGTTTGTTCGGTGGGGAATTGGCTTTGTTTTTTGTGGTAGGAACAGGTATAAAGTAGTCCACTGAACAATGTCCCACTTGGCTGCACAAAGGAGGTGAACCACACTTTCGGGCTTAATTGCCATGGCACCAAGGAGGGATACGGGGTCACCAGGATCTCAACTTGCCCCTTGGGGACACACGGGGGCTGTGGACGGCCCCCGTGCCAATGACCGTATCATTCATTTCATGGAGACACTGCTAACAAAGTATGGAACCCGAGTGTAACTTTAACTACGGGTAAATTCCAGCACACAGACAGATTAATCAGCTTTATTCCCAACTACATTAACACTCACCATTGGATGAATTGGCTTTCAGACCAAACTTCCGCTCTCGGGACAGGACCTGGAAGACGTAGGGACACTTGTGATGACGAAGGGTGGACGTCCCTTGGGATTTTGACCTAAACAAATCATGAGTTGCAGCCTTTTTTGACATTATTTAGTACCTGTACATGTAGACCATGTGACATCCCACGCAGGCCACCACATCCTTGCAAATTCTGCCGTCCCAAAGTTTGACACGACCGAAATATTTCCACACGTCGCTCCGTGTCCTCTTTTCATTTTCACAGACAATTAGTCCCTCCCCTTTTTTGAGGAGGAGGTCCACTAAATCCTTGGGCACTGACACTTCATCCCCCTGTCCCCCCGACGAAACTGGGGTCGGGGGAGGAGGCAACAATCGCCGATGAAATGATGCTTCCATGTCTCACTTTGCCTCTCCAATCTTAATTTGCCTCAAATGGGAATAACAAACCGAAATTTACCCAATTTCTTTCCTGCTGTGTTATTTGGTAGGCCAAAAGTAATAATATTATTACCAATTCGGATGACAGTGTTGGTGGGGATAAAAATAAATAAATAAAGTTTGAGAAGCTGCTTTGCTTTGGCTCTTGCTCTGTCTTTTGATAAGAGGGCTAAATGGAGAGAGTGCAGAGGTCGGCAGAAAGGTCAAGGGTCACAGATCACGGAAACATCACCAAACGGACACAACATCATCAAATAAATAAATATAAGCCCAAACTCCCCTTTGTTCATTATCTCCAGCATTTGTCTCAAATTCCCTCTCCCTTCCTTCATCACTCCAAAACTTTACAACTCTTCTTTGAGAGTCTCAAATTGAGATATTTTTACCATATTTAAAAAATATATATTAAAAATAGTACTTACAGTTTTCATAATTGATCCCTGGTTGCATAAAATAAGCAATTTAAGTGAATTACAATGGCTGCAAAATGGTTATTTAAAGGGGGATGTTGGTGGTGGGAATCATGTTTCCGATCTCTGCATAATCTCATCAATCTCTTTTCCCACTTCCGGATTTTTATTGTTCAGTTTGATTTCCCCTTAATTAACTCAATTGCCGTGATTCACATTTAACCGAGAAAGTTGGAGTTGATGCCGTTGATGGGAAACTTTATTTAAAGGGGAGAGCTCAAATCAAAGAGCAATTGAGCTCATTTAAAATGATCAACACCGAATCCGGAATTCAGCCTCTTTCTTCCCCTCGCACATTTTAACAAGTACCCGAATTTAACAAGTCCCCCGATCTTTTGTCTCTCAATTGTCCATTTCATAAATTAAAATCATTCCCACAATTTAACTTTAATTGAGTGACTGATGTTGCATATTAATAAAACGATGAAGCCTCGTGCCAGGGAAAATAAGTACAGCCTTGATTATTATTACAAAAAGTATTTATTGTTGGAGCTTTAGTTATCCATATTTATAAAGCTTAACACAGTGATTTCCAGAGTCGGCGATGGCGACATATCCATCGGGCGTGAGGGTGAGCCCTTGAGGGCCGTATAAGGGCTCCATCCCCGTGCTTATGTAGCTCTGGAATGACCCTCCGCAGTCGAATATCTATTTAGACAAGACACGTAAATTATTCATCATTTTGATCATTTCCAGATCATAAACCATTTACCTGGATTCGACTATTTCCCCAGTCTGCGACCAAAATGTTGTCGTTTTTGTCCACGGCAATTCCTGTGGGGGCGTTGAATTGACCGTTCCCTTCCCCATTGCTCCCAAAACTAAAGAGATAGTCCCCCTCAGAGTCAAATACCTGAAAATTAACGACACAAAAAAGTCTTGGCGTGCCCCCACAATAAAGAAACACAATTTTTCAAACCTTAACACAATGATTATGAAAATCCGTCACGATAATATTTCCCTTGGAATTGATGGCTATGAAATGCGGGCCTGCGAATTGTCCCTCGTCATTTCCCCTCCGACCAAACTTGTTGAGCAGTTTCCCTTGGGGACTAAAGACAAGGACGCATGACGCTTTGTTGTCCACCACATAAAGATTTCCCGCACTGTCCACCGTCAGTCCCTTTGGCCCCAACAACTTCCCATGTCCCATCCGACTCATGAATTTCCCTGTAGGGTCAAAAATTGAGATCCATCTGTTGTCATAATCCGCCACTGCAATGTTCCCCGTATTTGCCATAATGGCCAATCCCACAGGACGCTGCAGTTGGCCCAAATTTCGTCCCCGGACACCAAACCGAAGTTTTATTTCTCCTGTATTGTCAAAAATTTGGATACACTGATTGTTAGAGTCCGCGACGACAAGAAGGCCATTTGCTGCAGCGACCACTGCCTGGGGATTTGTAAATTCCCCTCGACCTCTCCCCCGACATCCGATTTTTAGTATGAGGTCATCTTCAAGTGTGGCAGAGCGGCGGGAACTTGAACCGTTTCCTTTGGAAATGTAACCATTAGAATAATAACGTTTTGTTGGGGTGGACATCCGCGAACGGGGGGAGACGCAGCCATTTAAACTTGCGCGCGGAATTCTCGAAGTTAGAGATCCGGGTCCATTTCCAGTAGGAGAGGCTGCGGCGGAAGAACAACTCCTCCCACTTCCATTGGGGAACTGAAGATGGGGGGCTGGACTTGAGGACGCCGAGCGGTCGTCGCTCGCCCCGTCATAGGCATGGAACTGTAAATTTTATTTTAATATCCGTTAGATGGCGTTTTTTTTAAAAATATTTTTAAAAAAGTATTTAAATACCTGAAAAGGGCTTCCGGAAATATGTTGATTTTTAATACAAACGGAAAGACTAAATGATCCGATTCGGGAAACTAAAAACCTAATTATAAAAGCCCTGGAATCTCTTTCACGGGGGGCTTCAAGGGAGTAGACAACATCTTTTGTGGACGCAGAGACATGGACATCGTCCAGGTTGATGTCTCCTGTTGGAGTAGGTGAACCCAGATGATGAAGTCGGAGGAAATGGCGACGACCGATGGGGACACATCGAGATTCCACACTGTCTCCGGAAATAGCCCAACCTTTGTGAACGGAGGAAACCACTCGACCCAACAGACTTGTGTCCACGCGGTCAACGCTTAACCGCTCGAATCTGCGGGAAATTCAAAATGCTACATAAGTATATAGGAAACCAAAGGAAACAAAAAAAAATGGGATTTGTGATTTACTCTAGCGAAGCGTCGAGTGAGTTATGAATGCTTTTTGGGTTACACTCCATATTTGCATATTCCTCCAGCCGCTCCCCAATTTGCTTTTTGACAAATAATATTTCTGTCTCATTTTCGTGGCCAAGGGCCGTCTCCGTCAACTGACAACACTCTTCCACGTCCTGCAGCCGAGCCGCAAGAACAGACCGAGATTTCTCTGCAAAGTTAAATTATAATAAATCATTCACAATTCCCATTCATAGAGTTTCCCGGATTTATTATTACACATAATTACCAATAATTTCCAATTTGACTGACGTTTGACGCCCAAGTTCCTCCAGCAGGGCCTCTTTCCTCTCCCTCAATCGTTTTGTTAATGTGTCAAAGGCGGCGCTGATTTCCTCCGCTCCCTGGACCCTTCTGACTTCCAACTCTTTTGCGGCCTCGTCTGCCGCCCCCACTCCTTCCTCCAAAAGCTTCACCCGCCCCCGAATCCCTTCCAGTAGTTCCCCTAACCGTAGTTTTTCCTCCGCCACGGCGTCGTTGACCCGAATTGTGGTGTGGCGTCGATGCTCAATGTCAGTGCAACTGGAACACACGGCCGTGTCACAATCTCGACAAAAGAAGCGGAGTGTTTGACCCGCGTGGGAAGGGCAGAGTAAATATTTTTGGGGGTCTGGGCCTGGACTCAGCTCGGCGTCTTGAGCGGAGGAGGATGACGAACTTTGACTTTTGCCACTGCCTCCCCCACCCACGCTGTCCATGGACAGGGAGGAGACGCAAAAGTTTGTTTGAAGGGCGGGAATTCCGTGAAGTGGGAGGATGGACTGCTGACGACACTGCGGACACGTCAGCGTCAGACTTTGGTGTGGCAGGTAAGCGATGAGACAACTCTCGCAAAATGTGTGCAAACAAGGCAACACCTGCAATTAAAAAGGACAGGGGTTTTTTAATTTGAAGCAACGCGATTTTATTAATGCAAAACGTTTTTATGGTTTTCTGAATGCTCCATCTAACGAAAATTTACCTTTTACATCATAAAACACTAGTAAAGCCTTATTTTTAAAATAGTTTCTGAATTTTGTAACTGTTGGTTGTTGTTCTATTAATGGGTTGTGTTGGGGACTGAGTCAATTTGTCCATCGTCGTCCTCTTTATATACTTGCTTGGTGTGGAGTTGCGTGGACGTTGCGGATTAGGACCAAACCAGCACCAGAATTAATATTTGCAGTAATTTGCACTTTGTACTTCTAATTAGCGAATAATCCCAAACGGCACAAGGGAAACAATTAAACCATAAAAAGTAAAGTCCCTTGCAAACCTCACAAAAATTATTTGTCTACAAATCATTAAATTTATGATTGAGCTTCCGAAAACTTTTATATGCTCCCAAATGTTAATAAATTGTTTCCAAACCATTTGCATGTTCGAAAGCTTCCCATTTCATATTTTCAAACTTATTTGCTCTCGGGAGCTTGCAAATGTTTACTCAAAACTCTAAGGATGCTTATATATTACATAATTTCTGTTTGTCTCCAAAAAAATAATCCGAAGCCCCGCAAGTTAATTAATCAAATTAAATCTCACCTTTGGATTTTTATACTTGTTTCTGCAAATGGAGCAGCTGAGGGGATGTCTGGGGTCCTGTGGGGGTGTGGTTGGGGGGAGTGCCGGGGGGAGGGAGGCGTATGGGCAGTATGCCTCATGGACCAACGACACTGCGCCCTCCGAAGCCGACATTTGCATCTTGTAGGAGGATCGTCTGGAGGAGGAGCCACTCCCACCAGATATTTGCTGCAATGGTTAAAACAGGGACAATTAGTCTCGAGCTTAATTAAAAGAGAAATCAATTAATTAGCGTGCCCTGGAGGAACTGACTTGACTCCCAATAAGACAATGGACCACTGTTAACTAAATTTAATTTCGTATTCATAAACACAGCCAAGTGAAAGGGGTGTAGCCAAGGAGTGGAATTACATAGCCAATTGGTAAAGGGACAGACAGACTCGAGGGACGCTTGACAGAGTCATAGCCATATATTGTACATGCTCAATCATAAATCACGACGCCTTGATTTTTTGCTTGGACAAAAAAATGTGTACAGGTAATTGCAAGTAGTCAATTGTCTAAATCAAGGTTCTCAAACAATGCAGCTTTAATTCTAATTCTAGAATAAAATCAGCCCTATAAAAATTATCGTTAGATGTCAGTATGTATTTTAACTAAAAATGGCATTTTATCAAATGCAATGTCCCCGAAAAAATTCCGTCGTTAAAAAGCCATTAAGATGGAATTTGGACAAAATGGTTTTGTGTCATCTCGTGTCAACTTCCTCATCATTTCCTTTTTATAAAGTTTAAAGTTTGCACATTTAATTTGCTTCCATCCCAATGCCAACTTTTGCAACTGTTTTACGATTGGAAATTGTGTTGGATTTAGTTTAATGGGGGCCATAAAACTCTTTGGGTTAAAGACCCGAGGCTTATGTGATACCCTGTATCTGCAGTTTGCATATTTGGAAGCCCCTGCACATAAATAATGATGGGAAGTTTGCTACTAATCAATTCGTTAGGCTTACATAAGTTAAGGTCTTGAAAAAAGATGACAAAGTGGCCCCAAGCTTTTTTACAATTCGGACGCGGTATTTGATGGAAAGTAGGCCAAAGGCAAAGCCCAACTCCCGGGTATTATTGTGTAATTATAGTGCGTGTCTTGGGAATTGGGACAATTGATTGGAACTGACCTATAAATTTTCTATTTAGCATCCTAATTTAAGCTTTGAGCTTCCAAAAATTTCCACAGGCTTTTGGAAATAAGCTCAAGGAAATCAGTTTGCACGTGAAATGCAATGATTGATGTCCTTCCTTATCTTTATGCATTCAAATTCAGCGATAAGCTCAAAAACAACAACAACCAAACGTCAGTTCAAACAATTTAAGGTGATTTTTTTGGAATTTTTGGGAGCCAAAACAAATTATTATTACAATTGTATTATAAACAAAATTAAGGTTTGAAAAAACTTTCTCCAAAAAATTAGTAAAACGGGGTTAATAAAGTTAGTTACCCTTTCGAAATAGATTGCCAGCATCATTATTTGGAATCCAGTTAATAACTAAATACTAAATTCCCATGGAAACCTTTTCCGAGAAACTTTGGAACCAAATTGATGTTCAGCAATGTCTTTGAGCAATTTGGGAGCAATTGTTGATTGTTGAGCCAGTGAAGCCAAACTGACTCCAGTCACTCGCCAACTCGTAACCAATTCGCAAATTATCTCCATTGTGCAAAAAGCGTTGAGCTAGAACTTGGAACTTTTAGTGGCAGAGAGCAAAACAATTCTTATGTAAAATAAATATTTTCAAACTCTTAACTCCAGGAAATTTATTTCAGATTTTAGCGATTAAATGCTAAACTGTCAACCACGAATGAGTTATAGCTATATTATATGTATGCAAATTCCATTTATCACAACTCAAATCATGTCACCATTAACAAATACTAGTCAAGTTCAAGTTTTTCTGGATCTAAATTAATTTAAATTATGTTAATTTTAAGACGAAACCAAATGTTTTAATTAAAACTGACGACATTCATTTGTATTATGCGAATCCTTTTTTGTTTGTCATTGATGTAATAAGCAAATATCAATTTCAACTGGCAACAAAAAATATGAATGATGAAGTTGCTGGAGAATTTATTAGACAGCAATTACAACTCGTGTAAATAATTTTTTACCTCCAATAATTGTCAATCATTGGCAATAATCAATGAAAAGATTGACCATATATGGAAATCTCTCCTCTCCCCTGGAAACTTTACATTAGTGGGGTCAGGGGGTCAAGGGAATTACACTAGGAACTGCTGCTCGAGCTAGGGTATGCATGTCTGTCTGTCTGTCTGTCTGTGAATTTGGGGGCATCTAGCGATATTTGTACATTGAAGAAACCATTATCAATCACATCAGTTAAATGTTTTTTTGTGTGTTATGCATTCAGCTTTGTACTTATGAATTTGTATGCAAGCCAACTCCCGAGCTTCGAGCTTTTTGACTTTTTGCTTCAGAAACTTAGACTAAATTCCAACCCCAAATTTGGCATTAGATGTAAAAAAGGTTTAGAGTTAATGAATCAAGGTTTATTAGTTTCCAAAAATTACCTGAGGCTGAAGATGAAATGCTGCCATTAAATTAGTTGTCAATTAGAACCACACCCACGGCCAATGGAGTTAAAAAAGTTAGTCAGTTATTGAGTTAGTGGAAGGTTTAAGAATAATTTGAATTTGTGGCCGATGATGAATTTTGTTGGTAGCAGATGATGATGCATTATGCGGAGGATACAAAATTACAACGGAATCTCAGCCAGCATTACTATTAGTAGTTACTTGGGCCAAAATCCGCAAAAAATTACAACTTCCTCCACCACCAAATACCAAACATAGAGACACAATCCACATTTCACACAGATGCAGACAAATGCCCTAAATTACGTCCACCTTACAACACAACAAAATGGCCCAAAAATCCCTTAAATTGTTCAAATATACTTCATTTTGTTTGTGACATTATGAAACTCTTTTTTAACTTCAACTTAACCCTTTTTCAGGTAGAAAGCTAATTTTAAGCCAAGTCCTTAACAAAAGAAGCTCAAATATTTTTACTTACCCATGGAATTATTAAAGCCAAACCAGGTAAAAAAATAATCAGCTTTGAAACTTTGGAAATGAAACAAGAAGTGGGAACAACTGTCTTTCAGCTTTTCTTTTCTTGGGAGAAGCAAACATGGATTTCAAACCGAATTTCGGATTCGGATAAATACCCGTTTCGGATGTGGACATGGTTTGTGGACGAGAGCGGACGCGTGCGCTTTCTCAAGATGCAAATACCGTAGCATAGGTTAAAAGTTGTACCCGGGCAACAGACTTTGCCGTAATACCCGGGTAGCAACTTTCTCCCCTACTCTTTCAGACGCTTTTCATATCTGCATTTTGAAAGGTTGGCTGCATTACAATTAGAACTAATGGATGGATTTTCCTAAAGGGTTAATTGTCATTTTCGTCCAGAATATTAATTGGGGAGGGAAAGAAATTTATAAATAGGCCAACGCCAGCTTAATTTTTTCAAGACATGAGATTAACTCCAACAAGCCAGCAAACAAATTACAAATTGGTGTAAGCAAGTTGCTATTTTAACATTTGGAATATATTGAAAAAATCTTAAAGTGAGTTGTATGCAAAACTCCCAACGTTTAAAAGACAGACCGACTTCCTTTTCCCTTATAGCATAGTTAATTTCTATTGTTGTATCCAAAGTTCAAGGCCTTTAGTTAAAAAAGGGCCATGTCCTTAACCTCAGCCTTTCACTCGCTCTCTTAATTTCCAGGGAGACGGATCCCATAAAAAATGCGGTGGAACTTTCTGCTGTTGTTGGCACTCTTTGGGGTTGAGGGGGAGGAGTTTGGCTGTGACTGGCGCTATAAAAGCAACCCACTCGATTGCGGATCTTTCCTAATTTGCAATTTTGGCTCAGAATTAGTCCAGCGATGTCCGCGCGGACTTCATTGGAATGACGCCATTTCGACATGTGACTGGAAACATGCCACTCGATGTTCTGCCCCAGAAGAAGAAGATAATGAGATTGACAAACTCATCCCCCCGGTGATTAAAGGTAATTTAATTCACCAAGTATGTAGCAGCAACTTATAGTAGCAATTAATCTATTTTTAAATTTCAGAAAGCTGCAGCGGGGGCTTTAAAGGTAACCCCTCGGACTGCTCCAGTTACTACGTCTGTAACCATGGTGAGTGGGAGGAGATGAGTTGCGGGGCTTCTCTACATTGGAATCCAACCCACAATTCTTGCGATTGGCCTGCGGCTGCAGGATGTGGCTCTGCTCCGATCCCACCACCTGCCCCCTCCCCTGGAGGACCCCCAGCCCCACCC
>JAQIXN010001066.1:0-23464 GCA_034698145.1 Proisotoma minuta | reverse complement strand
AATAATTTTCGTAGACCTTTATCATCTTTAATTTGCTTAATAATGGCCAAAGAATGCACATAATGTGCTATGATTGACACATAATTTCATAGCCGCACTCCAGTTTCATTGTTGTTGTACACATAATCCCATAAAAACCATTTTTTTCTACAAAACTCTTGAGATTTTAAAGTTAAAAATCAACCAAAATGATTTACGATGACACAAAGAAATAAAATATATTGCTTCAGAAGAAGGGTCTTTACATGCCCGTTACCGTTTGCCAAGCAATTCTTACCCGTTCATTCGTCAGTCAATTTTGTTTAAGCTTAAGTAACCCCAGGCCTAGTTGCTTATTCCATTTTATCACATACATACGTAAAACAGGAAAAAGATTGCTAAGCACTGCATCGTCGCATTTTGTATTTGTTGTAAAAAGAAATGAGTGGGTGAGACTGCGGTCGGTTCCCTGCTGAGAAGTTTTGTACACTCTATTCATCTAATTGTTAATAGTTGGACTTATTCTTCGTCCCTTGTAATGAATACTTTTCTATTTATTTTTATGCCACAACTTCCAAACAGTAGAATGCCTTTGAACAACTATTGTTATTATCACATAAGAAAGTGCTTCTTTTCCAGTAAAGTTAGCTAGCTAATATTATACAAAAGTGAAATTACAAACATTGGAAAAAGCTAAAACCTACTTACAGATGTCCAAATGTGATAAATGAAAGATTATACAAACCAACACATTTAACCTCCTGATTGAATGGCCAATTCTACTGCTCACTTTTATTGAAGGAGTGAATAATACATGATCAGAAGTTACATTATTGTCAATGAAGGAGAATAATCAATTTGTGACTAGATTCCCCTCGTAAATCTTCTTAATACTCCCCCTCACACAATTCTCTTGATTTAAATGCAATAATACAAATTCCATGAGGGTGGTCACCATACCATGTTTAATGCTGATTCTTTAACCAAATGTTCACAAATACTTGTCTGCAAGATTTATCACCTTTCTCATTTTCATTTCATAAAGAGAAAGATGATGTTTTATTGAGTTGCTTATATGATATTGAAAAGTGAGGTTAATCGGTGTTAAAAATAAAAATGCTATATAACTATTTTTAGTAGTCAATTTGTGATGTATTTGTAAGATACGGATATAGCGTATTATCTGAAAAGCTATGTCGAATTCCCTTGTTTGGAAATGACTTCGGTAAGTCATATGATTATTATCTCTTTACAATGGCCCAGTTGGACATCCATTGGATAAATCTGAAACATAATCAACGTGAATTGAGTAGCAGCTAGGGTCGTGAGGAACCTGGATTCCAATTAGTGCATCCCTAACAAACCCTTATTACATGCTATACCTGCTTGCAGCTCCTAACAATACAATGCTGTTTTCTTTCAGGATCGATATTCCGGTTTAGGCTCGTTACATATGATTCAGTATTTAATTTTATCAGACATTTGGTTTTATGTTGGGAATCGAGATGAGCATAAAAAGATTTGTATTTATATGTATACGATCTTTTGTTATTATTTCTGCATCTGGGCATGGAAAATATATAATAATTATTAGGACCCAGCAACTAGAGTAGATGTGTGAAATACTGTAGATGGACGGTCAGCTTTGGCTTGACTTCAAAAACATTGTGAGATTCCACTAATCGTAATCATTAAAGTATACTTAAGTACATAAAAATTAACAAAGAATCCGAAAATGTTGATCATAAAATTCTATCATCCGGCTACATTATGACTATATCTATATTCAACCACCCAAATATTAGGTTTTATATTTAAAATAAAACTAAAGGTAAAAAAATCGATTATATTTGGGAGAAAATTGATCTGGAATTTAAAAAAGTCTTCCGATAATCTGACATTGTAGTAAAAAACTCGCCATCCACAGTATTTCACACGTCTACTCTACTACTTACTACTTACATACTAGTACAACTGAATGAGAATTACTATTGAAAATGAATGTACTTACTCAGGAAACCCCCCGAGGAGACGAGGTGACCTTTTCTGTCTATTTGCCATTATCTTATTATAAGAATGACTGACTGATTATCATTATGCCATTCATATAAAATTATTAAATTGACCTTTTTACAAAAAAAAAAACTGATCCCACGATTTAAAAAAAAAGTAACTCTCTGATAATTAATATCCGGTAAAAGAACAAACCGAATCTGTATACATCCGTATTCGACTTGAACTTATGACAAATTTTAAAGGTTTAATATGAGATGAAAAGTGGACAGAGTAAAAGGGTTTTAATTTCTGTGCAGATGAAATCCAACACTGTATATTATTTGATGGTGGATCCAAGAATAGAAAAGAGAATTAAAGTTGGCGAGTGTTTTAAGGTGGATCAGATGTAAAAGAGGAGAGAGATGTAAATAAAGACGACGTTGATCAACACCGCTTGGTTTGTAATGAACAAAGAGTGAGAAAAGAAGGATATTGTGTGGGGATGTGATGTGGTTAGTTTTAGTTGGATGGTGTGGCAGAATCTCATAATTACAAAGTATTCTTGAGCTCTTCTGTTTGAAGAAGAGTCTCATCTGCCCAGCTTCAGCTCAGATATCCTATTAAGCCGCACTAATTACTCTTTGGTTAATTAGCATAGCACACTGTACTCATCTCGCCTCCATTTCATCCCTCCCTACCAAAGTAAAACTCTCAGATCCTCATTTTATTGATGAGAAGAGGAAGCATGAGCATAAAGAGTCCAAAGTCAAAGTCGAGACATGATACTTTGTGCTAGTTACTTATGTAATCAGTAATCGTCATTCAAATTGTTGGTAGTTTTGCTAAGAGAAGGATGAAAATATTGAAAGAGAAAGCAGATATGACGAGCCTCATTTTACTTGGCTTTTCTTCTCTTTCCCCCTTTCATCTGATCAAATCAAATCTCAGAGGAAAACTTTCCTCACATTTGTCCAACTTCAACTCATTTGTCAGTTTATTATTTCTTATTAAAGCTCGACTTGCTTTCACATTGATGAGAAGCGGGGAAAAGAGACAAATATTTTCACTCATCTCTCCAGAGTTTATTGAGTAAGTTTGTTGAAAGGAAAATTGTCAATTTAGAGAAAGCAACTTTATTGATTCAATCACAAGTCCTAATAAGAATAAAACAAAGTAATCCTTAGTTTTAATAAAAAAAAGAAGTTTCTCATTAAAATGTTGTCAGTGATTTATTCAAGCATTTCGAATATTTCAAACAATTTGAAAACAATAAAAATCTTGGCTGCTTAATTTGTTGGAAATAAAAAAGTTCTTATGCAAAGTACTTTGAATATTAAGTTTTATTGAAGTGGAAATGTTCTTGAGTTGCCGGCACCATATTCTTCCAATGTCTACCACCAACTAATAATTAACGGGAGGAACAAAGGAAGATTAAGTTTGGGCTTTGACTCGGTCGTTTGAGCAGTATTTGTCAGTCAGTAGGAGATGAAAGACTCCACCAATGAGTTGCCCGACCAACTTTTATTTCTTGTTTTTTCCAAGAGACTTGTTATATAACACTCACTGAGCTTTGACTGTCACTCTTTACTTATTTAAGCTTTTACAGACTACTAAATAAAATGCTGGAGCTAATTTTCCAGAATTAACCTAATCCTTTCACTTCCCTGTCATTGGAATTTAAAAGAATGGAATTAACTAGAGAAAATCTGCATCTTATTTTTCTCTTAGACATAAATCTTTCCTTGTCTCTTTAGCAGTTTTATTAATATTTTCTTTTAAACCGACTTGAATCTTTTCTAAATGCAATCTTCACGTTGCATTCCAGTTCAAACAATGCGAAAGAAAAATACTTGAGAACTCTTATGGATTAAGTTAATAGAAATTGTTTCCAAAAATTAGAAATAATTGGGAGATTAAAAACACATTTTTAAAACAAAAGAACTTTTATACTTTTATGCAATGCATTCAATGATTTTATCTGAGCTCCAGTACTTTTAATCAAGAAGTATATAATAAAATGTTGGCTGGTGGAGTGAGATTAAAATGAAGATTCTCTCTCTTTTTCCCTTGATCCGTCCAACGTCAGTGTTGGAGAGAGCTGATGATTAATTACTCTCGTGGTGGTATCATATCATCCGGGAATGATTGGGTCCGCACAACTAATTAACTACAGGTTACACTCATTGTTCATTAGTTCAAAAGGTAGAAAGTATCTATTCTCTGCTCTCTATAAAATAAATCGCATCGTTCTTGTCTAAAATTGAACTCTTTCATTCCTTTTGGACCCCCATTGAATGCTACCACAATTACCACCAAGGTAGTGGATTTTAATTCTAATTTCCAATCACAATCTTTCGGCAACGAGCACAAAGATCTTGGTCATTAATCGTATTTGTATATCAAAGCCATCTCTTTGATCTCTCTTCACTATTTTGATAGATTACCTGCTCATGATCTCCAATTTAAATAAAATTCAAATCCAACTCTTTGCTGTAATTGTGGCATGCAATTAATATTTCTTCTTACAATAGAATAATTTTATTATACCAGATAAAATTATGTATAAAATACAAATTGATAGTTGTATGTGAGGAATTATGTATAAGGGATTCTTATGTAGGTAATTGACCTAAGAATGCACAAAAATTGAATGCAAAGACAAATCAGAAGCCATTGCAACACAATGGTACAAAGGGGTTTAAAACAGACGTGTAATTAAGGCCTTGATGACTTTTGCAAGAATGACAAAGCCTCTGTGGAATTTAACAAAGACTGACCAAAGCATAACACACTTATAGGAGATGCATGTATAGATGCATTTTACGCAGGCCAATTAAAACGAGGGTTGATTTTTGTCGTAATAATCTTGTTCTCGGAGGCATATTACATAACTACCGTTAATACCTCCATCACAAACATATATAACATCAACCTAAAGAACTTAAAGTTGATGATTAATGTCCTATTGTTTGCATTTCTCCATAATTCATCCTTGTGAATGAGAAGTAATAAAGGACGTTTCAATGAAAGATAATAATAATTATAATTTCAACCTGACACTAAAATAATCCATTTTTATGGAATAAATGCAAAAATTATAACAGAAAAAGATACAGAGCAACAACAGCAAGCAAAGAAATATTTAGGTATGACAATATGAGACAACGGATTTTGACAACAACTGACTGGTGAATTTGTAGCAGTTTTGTTTGAAAGAAGAAGGCATGTTGATCAGACAGCCAATATGTTACCCAAAACACAATTATTATTGCACTGCACATTCACAGATTTAGTTGGCAATGAAGCGTAGAACAACCAGCAGTCAGTGGTGTAGATATAGTCGGGAAAGATTTAATGGAAAGATTTACATAAATGAATAAGGGTGGAAAGAGAATAATTCGGATGTAAGTCAATTGAGTAATAAAACTCAGAAGGCATACTCTTGTAATTACTTGAATTGCAAGTGTCGCAACTGCAGTTGTGCCCTGGCTTGATTAAGTGGGTCCATTTTGATCATCATCCGCATATGCTACCTCATTATCCTGATTTTACTTTGTGGGCTCATTGCAATAAAACAAAACCCACAAAAGTAAACAATAAAAGTGACAATCAAACGTTTATTTTTTTTAAATAAAACTTATTTTAATCTTTGCTAAAACAGTTTTGCAATTTTAATAAAAGTGTTATCTGTTTACGAATAATAATAAAAATAAATTTAAGTATGTATTCAAGTAAAGTTGTACAAGATATTTTGTCAAGTTGCCTTTCAATAGTTTCAATGCATATAAATGATGGAAAATGTCTCAGGTTTTAATACAGAAATATACATAACTTGATTTATCTTTTGAACTTTAACCCTATTGCTCAATTCCAAGAAATAAAGATTGAGATAAATACATTAACCAGTGCATTATGCATTTTTATTTGAGAGAGCATTGCAATAATAATGGAGACTCCAGTATTAAGTCTTCGGGGCAACATGAACATAATTGTGGTGAAAGCGTCTCCAATTCCCAGAGACGATTGAGACAAAATAATGTGTGGAGGATAAAAATAAAAAGAAAGCAGAAGGTCTTTGTAATAATAAAGTAACGCAGGCGCAAATACCCGGGTTGTGGGAGAAATCGGAGAGTGCTCCACCCGCACTCTGCCATTGGCTTCTTGACACCCAATGAACCCAGCATGACCATCAATCTGAACCAGAATGTCAAGAGATCGTGGACTGGATCACTCCTCAACCTCTCTCTCTCTCTCTCTCTTGCTTGCTCTCTCTCGCTTTCTCTTTGCACATTTAGGCCACTATGTACTTTCTCCTTGTCCATCCTCTACTTTCGGTCACTTCCTACTGCTGTATGGAATGATCTTTATGAGTTAAAGTTGACATCTTAAGGATGTCATAAAGAGGAAATTCTGTGAGGAAAAGGGTTGAGTCGAGTGAAGATGAGCATTTTGGGGGATTAAGTGAGACGTGGCTAGGATTGGAGGTATGCAGCCCATGGGTCGGTATAAGGAGCCAACCAGGACGAAGAAGAAGTAGCTGGTGGCAGTAACTTCTGGCCGAGTCACGACATGAAAGGCTGCGCATAGGTTGAACCTTTTTCTACCCTCATTGAGGAGGCACACTTTGGCTTGGTCTTTGAGCCCCTATGTATGTATATACCATCACGTTGAAATGTATATGGATGATCAGGACTCAACTTAGCTCTATGCTTTGGCCTACGGGGCTCTGGAGGAATAGAGAAGTCGTAACCGTGTAACTCTGAGGTCGGACAGTCGTGTGCTTGAGTTGCCCCTGACTGCATCTATCTCATTTCACTCTCTGCAGTGATACTCAACTTTGTTGTCGAGTTGTTGTGACCTCTCGGTCGAACTGCACTTTGACCTCCTCATAACATTCAACAGCATTTGCTGAAATAGCTTCTGCGACAAATGAAAAAAAAAAGATTTGCAGCCCCACACGAGACCACAGTGTTAAAGTTCAGAGGATCTTGACTTTCACGCTCATTTTCATCAATCTTTGATTTACTGACCTTAAAGTCGTATTTATTAATAAATTTGTTACATGCATTCAGTGAAACTTTATTTAGTGAACAATTAGTCATTTGAACTTGAACTTTACATAATAAAACTTTTTAGTGCAAATAAAGTGAAAAAAGAAGAAATGAGAACTTTCACTATTTAGTGAAACCCAACTCCAAAGATCCTACGGGGGTAATTTGATACTCTAGCAGTTTTGTTTCGCTTTCGTGAGTTTGAGACTTTGAGAAGTTTAGTGCCGTCTCACATTTCTCATTCACGAATTTCTCTCTCATTTTTATTACACGAGAGACTTGTAAATCCGGAAACTTGACTCCAATCAACATTTTTATCAAACAACGCATTATTATATAAAAGTTGAGAACAAAAGTGTAAAAGTTCAATGAACAGTTAATGTCATAAAAATTGCTGGAACCCAAATAATGTGAGACGTAATAAATGTAGACACATTAAACAATTCAAGACTAACTTAATTACTGTTAAATTGTTTACTCCCAAATTAAAATATAAATTATTAATAATAAAAGGCTCATGTTACCAGCTCACGTTTCCTCACTTTAAAAATCAACAACAATTTATTATTATTATTATTACTGCACTCCAGTAACAAATTGTGAGCACAATATAAAGCTACATTAATGGTAATAATAGTAATAATTACTCACAAATGAATTTTGAAAACAACACAAAGATAAACAAGTTGTAATCTGTGTAATCTGGAAGAAAAAGAAGATATTTTTAAGCCAAGTAATTAATAGGGTGACAATAATTAAATTGGGTGTGTATAAACATTAGCAAAATAGTCAACTGCGACACTTCCACATCGGGCCTACTACTCTGGAAGAGTAGGCCCGAGGATATTGAGAATAACAACAACAACAACAATTCTCTTTTCTCCAGAAATATTCCTTCCAGCCAACCAGCAGCAGCAGCAATTGATAACTTTCCAGGTTATTACCATCACCCTAACCCTACCCATCACTATTCCTCTTCCCCTGGAAAAATAAACGTTAGGACGCCTATCCCAATTAAATTCGATATCCCTTCCTGGTCTTCTGAAGGCCATACAGGACCAGGATTTGGGCCGAATTCGGTCCGACACGGCGACAAGCTGTTAGTCCCAAGTGCTGGGGTTCTCCCCAACCCCCTCTCAGGGTCCGGGGTCCTTCTAAGTCCTGATGTGATGGCCTTGGCTTCTGGATGGAGAGATCCGTCCAATGGTCTCTCCATGACTCCTACCAGTCCCACCGACGACATGAATGGAAGTAATGGGTTACTAGGGACGACGCATCCGCCAACCACGTCGTCAGCCTCCTCGGCTGCTTCACCAAATTCTGCAGACAAAGGACAGAACATTGAATGTGTTGTTTGTGGAGACAAATCGAGTGGAAAGCATTACGGCCAGTTTACTTGTGAAGGTAAGACAAAAAAAACAGAAAATCTCATTTTCCCCGCGAGATATTTTTCATTAACTTGATCAAAACTAAATGACTCAGATTATATATTAGTCATTCAACTCCCGGATCTATTATTGGGCATAATATAGTAGTAGTATTATGTTTATATTATATTAAATAGACAAGAGAACAAATGATGAATAATTAAAAGAAAGGAAAACGCATTATTCATGTTCTGTCAAGATACTCATGACAAGGTTTGAAACGCCTACAGATGTTTTAACTTTGTAAGTATGTCGGTAGCAGACAACAAGTGAGTTTTTGGGCAATTTTCAAATTCCATCCAAGTACAAGAACTAACTACCTGTTTTGTTTGGGCTGCTTCCTTCTTGGTTCGTTTGATTTTGGAGTAGCACATGGAAAATGAGAAGCTACTGGTTAATCCTGGTCAGTAATCCTAAACCAGTATTTCCAGAGGCAAAACTGCAGCCAAAAGGCTCTGATTACATGATTAAAGAAGATTATCTCACTCGATTACTTATAAAGTAACACCTCATAATTATCCAGATTGGTAAATTAAGAAAACAAACTCAATTTGTTTACAATTTGTTTGGAAACAAATTAAGTGCTTAAAACATTTAAAGCTAATACGATCTCACACGAGGTTTCAAGTTTTAGTACTGTATTTTTATATCATATCCGACAGAAATGGGTTGAAAATTATTGCATAGGGCGATGTGAAGTGATATTTAAAAAATGGACAGAGTCATGAATAAAAGTAGTCAATGTTAACACGACATAAAAGTGTTGTAAATGGTTAAGGTAGATAGATACAAACAAGTTGCATGTACACATGAGGCATCATTTCTCAAGTTATTTCCAGTTAAACTGTCCCATATTATTCAACCATAAAGAAAAAAGTCAGCTCGGCTGGACACAGTTAAAATATAAAAGGGGCAGAGTGGAGGTAGTTTAGTAGATATTTCGACTGAGGTTCCTCTAAAAATTATTCCCATGCTGAGAAGAAATGGTTTAAGATGTACTTTTGGTCCTGTTAAGTTGATGTTGTGGTTAGTGAGATATGTACAATCAAGAACGGACTGCCCCTAAGGGCCCAAAAAAGACTTGCACGATGTGCCCTCGGCCCTGCGTGCACAACACCATCACATTTTTCTCTGTGATCAAAAAGTTGAAGACGACAGGAGAACCAAGATTTTATTTTGAACCATATTTAGGACGAGGAGTAAATTGATGCAAGGCCAAGGTTTAAACATCAGGTTGAGAAAAAGTCTTTTGTATGACACATAAAAGATTGAGATTCATTTTTTTCTCCACTTCACCTGACAGTTACATTTTTAGGTAGTTCTCCCCTAGTGCATGGCCTTTATCCAGAACAAAATTATTATTATTATCATTCTTAAGGATGTCCAGCATTTTTTAAACGTAATAAATTGCAAATAATATTTTTGAATAAGATTTTAAAAAGTTCTTAAATGCGTGCTGCAAATGTACATTGAGAATTTTATTGTTTTTATTATGACAACCTTCATCCAGCTTCTATAGTTGACATTCTTTCTGCAATGAAGATTTACTGTCGTCATTCGTGAAGGAATGTGTGCAATTCTTTCGTGTTTGACATATTGCTGCAAAACGTAAAAATTATAATTGGTAGTAAAGATGGAATGCATTTTATGAAGCTATCGAATATCTTGTCTTGTGCCATTGTTATACTAAAGAAGCGTCGTAAATTATTATTATTATCTTTGCTCTGAACATTTAAAAGGTTTAATGCACTTCTGCAGTCATTATATTATTTTAGGAGGTTTTATTATTTAATCTTGACTCGGTGTCGACCGACGCACACATTTGTAATTATAAAGTTTTAAGCCGGCGTGTCTAATGAGCGGTGGACGAAATGAAAGAGTCAATAATATTGCTTCTTATGGTATGACATCTGCTCCTAATTTTTGCTCATCACCAAAACCATACAAAGCATACAACAATTTCCTATTGACAATAGACATATTTCACAGTTTCATTACAGTCAACAATGGAAAGATAAAATGACAATTTCGCCATGGTGGTTTACTCATCCCGACCAGCAGTGGCTATAAATGATTAACGGTACTGGAACATAAAACTTTGTAACGTTATCAAGGTGTAGGTTTACCAAATTGCACTTTGCATCACCAAACAATAACAATAAATGACCATTAAACATTTATACAGGTTGCAAATTTGTCACGGTGGCACATGGGCATATTATTTTAAAACAAGCAAAGCATTAATTTTAGCACGAAGCTATTTGACACACGCTATCTGAATTCAATTGAAGAAATAAAAAAAAATCTAAATAGAGAAAAGTACACGTAATAAATAAATGGTTTACAAATGGTGACCGCCGAGAAATCATTTCATCAAGTTACAATTGAATGTCAAGCTCTGCAACCCGAGGTGAAGGAAAACAGTTTCTAGTTATTCAAATTTCTGTCTGTATAAACAAGAAACGAGAATAGCATCGTGGAATTCATCACGCTGGCCTTTATTGTTATCCCAAGAGATTTGTGACGCTCTCTGCGCTGTTATGTCAGTTGGAATTGCATTATAATAGACCAAAGATTAGATTAGTATTTCATAAGCTGTGGTTGTTGATACAAGAGATAAATTTGTTGCATTATTTAATAATAAGAAGCTCTGTTACTGTAAACTTGGCATTCAAGTCTTGGCTCGGCTTTAATCCCTAAACTCTGCAAAATTCCTTTTATAATCACATTATTTTGCCAGCTTTAAAGAGATTAGCCAACCAAATCCTTCCTTCCAAATACTGACGAATTTATTGTCGTCAAAATCATTCTGTTTTATGGGAGAAAATTATAAAAGTTTTCAAATAGATTGCTTATATATGTATATGGTTTATTACTTATTTATTATTATGAGAAACTGAATTGAGTGCATGAAAAATGCGGATATTGCCAATGATAATACGTACATACCTACACGCCTTTACAAGTATATTACATAGAACATGTATTTCAAAAATAACTAAAGAAAAGATGAGACACCAATTTTGGTGATAGATTACGGGTTTAATATCAAATTACTTTTGGTGTCTTCAACCTTTTGATATTTTGTGTTATTGCAATTTTAAAGTAAAACTTCACTCATCCGTGAAAAGGCAGAGGTGAGCAAATGAAATGGCGAACAATTGCAAAAAGTAAACACATTATATTATTCTCATTTTTTATTTACATAGCATTTCATTTCATCTTGAGAGTTTTCTTACAATGCTAAGCAAAAGCAACATCATTTATTTACATAATTTCATTACTCTATTATCATTATTTTAAAGGAGAGAGAAGTCAAAACTCACTGAAAACAGTTTTTACCACCTGCAGGTGAGAGTTTAACTGTTGACACTTTTGTGTACATAACTCAGAGCAAAGGCTGTAAAAATTTTAAATTCTAATTGTTCATGGAACGGAACGCCAACCAAGTGGATGGTATATTATGTATAATAATATTCAAAACCTTCAAGTAATTTCCTGAGAACTCTTTTGTTGGTTGGAACTCGAAATCTGGCCGTTTGATTATTCCTTTGTTCAAATTATGTAATCCAAGTAAAGGTGTTGATAAATTAAATGAAATGGTTACGGTGAAAGGTTGATTAATAAAGTGTACACTCAAATATCGGAAATGGGAAATGAAAGGCTCGTGCTTGTACTTGGATAAATTCATCACTTCCTTCCGTTTCCTATTTATTAAATCAGATCAACGAATTTCAGTCTAGCTCATTACAAATTAAAAAGGTACAAATTACAGACACATGTTCAAATGCCGGCTGTCTTTTGGTAATCACATAATATTGGATCAGTCTTTAATCAGGTAGCATATTCTATCAGTCGCATTTAAATAGTATCTAAAATGTGAAATAAGTATACATAATATACGCACCTGTAGCTGTTATTTATTATGTACTTTGTAGTTGTTCTTTCTGCCTCGGGATTACTTATTACTTACTTAACACCTGTTTAAGGTTACTCAAACAATATGAGTGTACAAGTGTGAACTAACTAACCGACGGTAGGCAACTATTTATTTTGGTGGCTCGGTTTCAGCTTTTCTCCATCTCAACATGGGTTGATGATGATTTGATTATTGGAACATTGGAAGAGGAAGCAAAAGTTTTGTTTCTTATGCGTGTGCGGTTGCATTTGTTTAAGACGGCAAACACTCCAAAGTTAACTAACAATTCAATGAGGAATGAATAGTGTGGAATTAGTTGGGGCTCATTGTATTCTTTCCCTGCAACTGTTATCAAAACACGGCATATGTCATTTTAACTCTTTACTCGGCATACTTTCCGAAATCGTTTTTGGAAGGAAGGTTCTATATTTAGATGCATCCCAGTGATTATTAATTGAGACTATATCAATAGAGAAAATTATTTCTAATTTTGGACGCTTTTTTTGTGGAGAATTAAATTTGCAAATCTGCTAGAATTGAAAAATAAAATTATTATCAGAGCTGCTAGAGCCATATTAATGTTTTTTTTTATATATCTAAACTATTACCTATTATGCATTTGTTGTTTGCAAGGACCGTGATTACAGTGTTTTATTATTATTTACTCAAAGAAGTAGAAGACGTACGTTTAGCCTAAGTCAATGTCAGTCAGTTGATTATATACAGCAGAAAATGGTGTAATGACCCTTCTTGTTCCTTCATTTCACCTGAGTTGTTAAAACGCACAAAATATTGTTTGTAGTTCTCTCATGAAATGAAATAAAATGAGTACAATTTCACATAATGATTACTTGACTCGACGAAGTTGACTTCACTTGACTTGTCTTCTTGACGAGCGTTGTTGATATTTTATATCGTTCCTTGTAACATACCACTCACTCCTTTTTTTATTTCAATGTTGACTAGTTGTGATCTTTCCATCACGAAGAATTATTTTGTTGGTGGCGTATGACTTTTGCATTGGTGTGGGACACGATAATCTTTTTTGCTGCTTGTAATAGAAGATGATTCGAATTCCCATGCCTTATTACGATCACGATGAACAACCGTGGATTATGGATAGATACTACTGTATCTGGATAATAATATTGGCTTATAAAGTTCAGTAAGAGATAATAAGTGAGATCGTATATATCTACATGAGAAGAGCGAGACTAAAGGGTTGTAATAATGATGCTACCTGTTCATTTGATCTTTTTATTGTCGTCTACCTCACTCTTTTTATAAATCATTTTCAACAACCCCACAGTTTGACATTCGACATTCCAGTCTCTTTTTCTGGGTATTAATAATTAGCATCAAAATTCTTTAGCCTAAAGGTATACAGTTTTATAATTTGAATGTTTTGTGAGGTGATTTGTTTTGCAATCATTGTTTACAAGACGTTATGTTTTAAACCACCTGTAGCAATATGAAAAAAATGATTGATGTGAATGATGTGAGTTGGCTTTAACAAATGTATTGTTTATTGTAATTCCAGGTTGTAAGAGCTTTTTCAAGCGGAGTGTTCGCAGAAATTTAACCTACTCATGTCGAGGGAACCGCAACTGTCCTATAGATCAGCACCACCGAAATCAATGTCAGTATTGTCGGTTAAAAAAGTGTCTAAAAATGGGAATGAGACGAGAAGGTATGCAAAACAGTTTTTCTTCATTATATTTTACTTTGTCTATGTTCCTTGTTGTTCAGATTAGGTTAATTATATATTTTATTTATTGTTTGTACTCAACTCTCTGCATTCTCTGAACCAAATATTTAAAGTAATAATAATGCCAATAATTTTATTATCGATTTTAAATATTAAGCCCAAAAAAGAAGAAATTGTGTAAATGATCAATATATAATATATATCATGTGAAATTCATTAGTGAAGGTTGAATCATGATGATGCATTATTATTAAAGTTAGTCTCAAATGTTGACTGCTGGTCACATTCTTTTGAAACTGAATTACGTCTAATTCAGATGCTAATGGAATATTTGAAGGTTACACCAGAATAAAAGAAGGAAGGCAAAGGTAGAGACTTTTGTCAGTCACTAAGTTTTTTAAGTAAAGCCGACAGGTATTATTAGGGTGGACATTTTTTATTTGTGGTATATTCATTTATGAATTCTTTTAGAGTTTTTCGTTGTTAGTGAGGTATTCATTGTGAGTTATAAGTAAGTTATGTGAAGAAAAGGATGATGATGAAGATGGAGGATGAGTTGAGAGATTTTAGAAGAAGAAGGTGAGAGAAGAAGATAATGCGAAGGTGAAGAAAAGGGCTTCTTGAATCATGTATCAAAACACCTCACACTTAGTCTCTCATCCTCATTATTACTGTATCCCTTCAACCATGAACTCATGCATGACAAGGGACTAACTACTAACTAAGCCATGGAGAATAAGAGACCACGAAGATCAGTCGAGTCAGTCAGACTGATTGTCAGCCTTCTTCCTTCTTCACCAATACCAAAGAGCCATAATCTTCTATTGTGTGACGATACTTTATTATTTTTCCCAATCGACCCCGATGAGAATAAGATTTTTTTTTTAAATTCTTCAATCATGGAGATCTTTTGAGAGTGTAGTATCAAATCAAATTGTGTAATAATGCAAGTATAGAAGAAGAGAGGTTGAGAAGACATTATTTATAGTCAAGACACAGATGAAAACATGCATGAGCCAAACAAAAACCTTGAAGTTATAAACTTATCTTTTGAGACTAACATTAAAAAGTATTTTGATCGTCATTTTATATAATTTATATTACATATGTGACCGACCAAGTTTAACCGTGTCTGATAAAGTATGCAAGATAGATATTTTAACAATCATCATCATCCGTTAAAAGATTGGAGCCTTATTTTTAATGCCCGACTAAACCGTGTATACTTACTTACATGTATTTTATTAACACTTTATCTCAAGTGTATTAAAAAGCCCAGTCTCAAGCATGAAAATGTTAAAATAAAAAGTTGTGGAATTATATAGTGTCACGAATAAAAATAAAACAATTTTTAAGTCAATTGGGTTGTGTAATTTTAAATAATTATATTACTTTAAGCACAAAGGATATCTTGGATATATTTTTGCAAATTGTGACACGACCTTGATTTTAATTACGGAAGAATTTATACACATGTCTCGTCATTTTATCATATCCGACTTTTGGGCTCAAATAATGAAATGATTATTGTAGTTGTGGATTATGGTCGAATCCATTTGCAAAAGTCAGGATGACTTTTCATAATTTTCAACAGTAGTAGCGTCTTTTATGACTAGAGATGTAATTATTATATCGCAAACGTCTTTATATGAATACATTTAGATAGAACATGGGTGTCAGTGTCAAAATTTATAAAAGTCTCTCCATTTTGTGATAAAAAGTGTCATTAATTTAAGCTGCTTTGACAAATGTATAATTACATTTCTATTCATATATTTTGTTTTTAAAAGAGAAGAAAGGTGATCCGAGTTTTTTGAAATAAGCATTATTTACATTCGTCATAAAATTTCTAAAAATAAATTTTTCATCCCTCGGTTTAATTATGAATGTATTGTTGTTAAAATAATCTGTAGTACGACGAGAAAAGGATTTGATAACAATGGCGTGGGATATGATTAATCAAGGTCCAGTTCCTCACGAGAATTTTGGCTACTGAATTTAATTCTAAAATCATGCAGAATAATATACGACTACTTAAACTAGGGACTAGGTCATTAGGCTCACAACACGTTGGTTAGTTAAAAATGAAAGTGCTAATTATTATTATCAAATTTTAAGTAAATCACGAGTTCAAATTTGTTACTCATCAATTAGTTCAAGAGGAAGGTGATATAATTCTTGTAAAATTGAAACAATTTTCTATGCAAGGACACTTTAAACATTAATTCCTTTTTGATAAACTAATTAGTAAAGTGTACATTCAGCTTTAGGCGTCGGGCGTGTATTTTTCTATGATTTTTTTTCACTACAAGTGGCAGAAATGCTTGCTTGCCCTTGTTAAATTCAAAGTGCAAATTAGATAAATACATTTGTCAAATGTTCATTATTGCCTTGATGAGGTATTGATTTTCAAATGACTATTGACAAATAATAATAACAATAATAAATTGGTTGTACAGTTTATTCATTAAAATTTTTGCAATCCTTCTTCACCTGAAGACTAGATAAATGTCTTCTGTTACATCTCTCATTTAAACTTTGAAATTGGTTTTGACCATTCTATTGAAATCTTCTCTTTTCGCATTGTCTTAAAGGGAATATTCTCATTTATTTTTCTTGTCTTAAAGCTTCTCATCAAAGCCATAAGCTGTGGAGCAGGCAAAAGTAGAAAATAGGAGATTAACCAGGACGAGAAACGAATAAATGCACATTCGTCTTTACAAATGAGTTTTTCTGACTGAATGAATTGTTCATGTAGAATATCCTTCGCTAGTGTAGGTAAATGATGAACATCACTTCATTTTTTGCCATTTAGCAGTAGACAAGAACAAAAAAACTGAGTAATAATGAGCGAAACTGTAGAGTCAGCTAAAACATAAAATGGGCATACATCCATCAATGAAGGAATTCAACTTTGACACAGAACCAATTTGCAGAGTTGTGCAGTCAACTAAACAATTAATTAATGTATGTACATTCCTTCCTATATACCTTCTTTTCTATCGGGCTTTCAAGTAATTACAAAATTGGTTGCATGTCAAACCTTTGGCTTGAAAAAGTCAACTCCACTAAATTATTTATCAAAGTTCAAGAACAAAAAACATTTAAAAATGTATTAAAAATTGCAATATAAATAAATAGGGCTATATGGGTAAAACGTGAATTAAATAACAGCAATGTCTCAATGTTAAATAACAACGGCATCTCTTCCAGATTAGACAAGCAAATTCTTTATTCCTTAGAAAAAAGATTCGGCATACTTTTGTCATCTAGCTCTGTGTTCTGTCTTTGTTGTCGGTGATAGAAAATAGGACAATGGAACAAAGGTGATGTCATTTTGCTGCTCCATTATTATTATATTCCATTAGATTTTGCATGCGACTATTTTGACTTTTTTCTCCGTTTTTGTTGGATAGTTCATAACTAAGTATTTTGAATTGTTTGAATAATTTCTAACCTGAATGAAAGAGCAAATGAAACAAGGTTACACACTTATCTGACTCGAGAATGTTATTTTTATGTGACCATTAGTCATAATTTTGAGTGAGTGCTATTTGACTTTAGACTGATGTGCGTGATAAGGGAATCAATCGAATTCTATGCAAAATGTATAAACGGAAGTACATATTCAAAGAGAGAGAGAGAGAGAGAGAGAGAGAGAGAGTCTCGATCATCGCGATGGGCGAACGTGATGGCTTGGCTCTTTTGTTTTGAATTGTCTCCAATCGATTTTGATTTAATGGACCAGTAATAGAACATGAGAGTGGGAAGCTTATTATGTACACCAAGGAAAATAGACGAGTGTTGTTGCATGTTGAAGGGTAAGCCATTATTTAGTATTTGTATTCGGTCGTCGGAGTAGTAAATGACCTGACTACTTCAATTTCAAGCACTTGTTAGGAATTCATGTCTCCGTTACAGGCAAAGGCAATATGTCAAATTACTTATTGAACAGACTTTCCACTTTAGGACAGTGGGTGGCTACTAGATACACTTTCAACCAATTTCGCGTGCCTTATCTGGATAAAATTTGCTCCTTTCATTAAATGACACCCATTAAAGGATGATGTGATAAAAAGTAGTAGTACAACATCAAACACTTTGTAAGTCAATTGATAAATGCACAATTTATATATGCTCAATAACTTTTGGACGAAGAGAGTAAAAATTTAACAAAACAATCAATCAATATTGTAGTTGCTGTTTGGAAATGTTTTAGTCATTAGTAAGAACAAGAACCGTGGAAAGGTTCTCTTTTTTCATATGCAGTGAAACCGTAGCAGATTAGATTGAAACCTTTGTTTCAATTACACATGTATGTGTGCCTAGTTTCAAATTCTTGAGACTTACATTAATAATTTACGAAGGGTGTTGTTATACGGGGAATTTTATGCATTGGCCCAAGTTAACAATTTGACTTTGACTTGGTTTGGTTTGAAGGAAGAGGGTCAAGAAAGAAAGAGCTTAATTCCATTCTTTCTTTCCCACACTGCTCTTGAATTCTTGTTCTCTCCGTTTTACTTGTTTTTTTTTGTGGCCAGAAGGCTTTCAATGTTGAAATTATGTTGAACGTCGTCCCATCATGAATTAGATGTATGTATATATGTGCAAATGGGATTTCTATACTCCAATAACACACATCATCTCTCTAGTGGACTCAAATTACTACATACTCAAAACTAGAGTTTAAAATTCTCAAGTACACTTTCATAGATCTGAAATGGCTGAGAGACTTTTGTTGGCTTTATGCTCCAGTAATTGGCACACTGTTTATTTATGGATGAAATATTCAAATGACCTTGTATACAACCTGCTACAATAAAATTAATACGTGGATTTGGTTCAGAGAATGCAAATTACATGAGATGATTGATGTCATAAAACGGAGTGAACAGTAGGAACGCTTCCTAAATTTCAAATCTTACAAAGCTTTTAGCCTTTTTGTGTCGATCTCTAGCCGTACAAAGAGGGAGAGTTCCGCCAACCCCCGGACCGGGTTATCCTGGCCAACTGGCCCTAGCCAACGGGGATGGACTAAACGGCCCCACATACTTGTCCTCTTATATTTCCTTACTACTCAGGGCAGAGCCGTACCCCACATCGAGGTACGGACAATGTATGCAAGCCAACATGTAAGTCAGTTTTGATTCCAAAATTTATTTTGAAGCGTTCTTTTAAAATGTGGAAAATTATAAAAAAAAAATAAGAAATTTAAAAAGAAATTTATTGGTATATGTTTAATTGTTTCAGGCCCATCAATGCTCACAATGCAACGGGCTTTTGCGATAATATATGTGAGCTTGCAGCCCGGTTACTTTTCTCTGCCGTCGAATGGGCTCGCAATATTCCTTTCTTTCCTGATTTGCAGGTATGACTCTTTTTTTTAAGCTATACAATATTATGTGTAAAGCATACATTCCATGCAACTTGCATGTCTATTATTGGCATCATGAAAAGAATAATTGCTTAATTTTTCAGGTGACTGACCAAGTTGCGCTGCTGAGATTGGTCTGGTCGGAATTGTTTGTGTTAAACGCTTCTCAGTGTTCCATGCCCCTTCACGTAGCCCCCCTTTTAGCTGCGGCTGGTCTACACGCAGCCCCAATGGCTGCAGATAGGGTCGTCGCTTTTATGGTAATTACAAAAAAAAATATCCAAAGTAAGCAATTATAAAATTATTTTATTTTGTAAACATCAGGACCACATAAGAATCTTCCAAGAACAAGTTGAAAAACTCAAAGCTCTCCATGTCGACTCTGCAGAGTATTCCTGTCTGAAAGCAATTGTTTTGTTTACAACAGGTAAGGCCAACTGCACAAGTTATTTTCTAGTAATTATGAGACAATTTTCAAATTTCATGTCATAAGTAACAGACACATTCCAAGGATTAATAGTTTCTTTTGCCGCATCCTAGAATAATAATAACATGAAATGTAGTGCGATGAGTCAAAGTCAAAATTGATGGCTTGAAGTATGTAATTACATGAGTTGAATGCATTCAAAATAATTCAAACTCAAAATGAGTGATGAAGCTACACTATATACATGGCTCATTTGAATATTTGTTAAATAGGAAGATTTGATGTTGATGAATAGCTCCGCTGGGTTATATTGTTGCACTACGTGTTTAAATATTGCTATTGGTTTAGAGATGAATGATAAGGTCGGATATTAGTATTACAGTGTTGTGGTTTTATAAATTCAGCTTTTATACTTCAGTTGGCTGGTTGTGCTTTTGTTTCTCTTAGGATATGGTCATAAAATTTATCGGATTCATCAACAATGGACAAAAAGTACATCACACATCATATCTGACCGAGGGTTGGTTTTAGTTTGTAAAGAAGATAGCGAGGGGATCGTTTTAATTAAACAAGTAAAAATGGATTTAAAGACTGAAGGCTTTCATGGAAGATTAATAATCATGCAAATGTTGATGTGTTCAAAGATATTGCATTGTGTATACGTATGGTGAAAGTAACGACTACATACGCATGTCATTATCTAAAATCTCCCTTCACACCACAACCACTTGCACTGCTGCACTGCGCTGATAGTTTAGCATAGCAAAAAATGACGAACAATGTTTAAATTTTTGGTCAACTTGGGCCATGATCTTTGGCTTAGCCTCTGTCAACAGAATACTGCATGGTGAAATGACGATTTCTGTAGCAGCTTGGAAAATGAGACTATAATGATATGGAAAAAGCAACTTTGGTTATTTTTTTCCTAGACTAATTTTTGCCCTAGATCAGTTTAACCATTAAACCAATGCAGTGCACACAAATTGTCAGCATCCGAGTAAGGAGTCGTAAAAATCAATGACATTTTGTAACTTTTAACCTCATTCGTAAACAGCCCATTGTTTTGATCACAGCTGCCATTTTGGTGGAAGGGAAAAAAACAACCATCTATTTAAATCAGTGTGTAAAAATTGTATTTAATCCGAATGCGGCGTGAAAACTGCGCTATAGAGTCTCTTGTCAGAGTTGCAGTTATTCAAAATGTAAACAGGGATTGTTGTTTTGGTTTATTTAAAGATTGATTTAATAGCTGAATAACCGTAACAAGTGTTATGGAACAGATGAGAGTATATATAAAATATATTTGTAAATCATTCACTTGAGTTTTTATGGGAGAAAAGTTCATGACTGTCATTACAAACCACAGGGTTAATAATTGGGAAAGTTGCAACAGTTGTTAAATTTTGATGTAGGCTTGTTATTATAAAAGTCTTTGATTTTGAAATCAGTTCTGCATACATACAGATTCATTTTTACGTCTTTCTGTTTGTGTTTTTTTTTTTTAAATACAGATGGAAATGCAAAGTTTTGCTAACTCATTAAGCAGATTAGTGAAATCCTCCTTGGTGCTTTAACAACACCTCGGTGATTTCATGGTCATAGTTCATCCAACCATTCTAAATCTCTGTAAAGTTTGTCAAGTAGGATTAAATCTGGAGACTAATCCTTTTTGGCCACATCATATCAAGTGCACACCACAAGGGCTTTGTTATTCTTGTATAAACTTTGGCGTTGGGGTTTGGGAGATTTTGAATGGAAAGTGTTGAATGGGTCTCACTCTTCTGTCAGCTGTATGCCTTTGTTTCATCTCATCCCCTCAACTCGTGTCATATAGGGAAAATAGTGGAGAAAGGGGGTCTCTGATAACAGTGACACAATTCAGTAAAAAGAAGTGTAATGGGGATAATAGTATGCATTTGTAATAAAAAGAGGGAATGTGGTTCAATCCAATAAAGGGATGAAAATGAGGGTGCAAGTGTAACCCGAGTTTGTTCCACGGGATTGACTCTTTCCAACCAAATGAGACCACAAGGCAACATCCCCTGGCCCACATCAGCATTTCATTTCCTATAAACCCTGCTTCTTCTTTATTCTTTCCCCTGGATTCTCATTATTCGGAAAATGCTGCTACCACATCGTGTTTTAGTCTCATCCCTGTATATGCCACAGATTTGTCTCAAAATCTGTACAATTTACCGCAGCTTATTTCACTCTTTTTTCAATGGGTCCAAGGGCAAGGGCGTCGGAGGAGTCGCCTCATGTTTAGATTTATAATGAAATGTTACGTTCCAATTTTTGTATCCAATATGAAAACGGAACGGAAAAGGCTAAATCCATGTATTGCCCTTTGTAATCAGTAAATTGGGGAACCACCACACATACTATTCATTGTTCCTCTGTTGAAACCCAGAAAATGATTATTTTATCCCGATTTTTTTTTCTTTAATCATAACGTAATCATTTCCAGTGGCATCAGAAAAGAATCAACGCTGCCAATTCAAGTGCTATATAGAAATATATATGAGTCATATAAATATCGCACATAGAATTGACTTGGACATTCGGGGAAAGCACGCTTTCTTATTAAAGCGTATTTATTAACAAAGGGTGTAGTCTTTTAAGCTTTTAATCCTCTAGAGTTATAAAGAGTTTGACTGAATGAACTCGGGAGAAAATTAAACACAGAAAAATCTAATACGTTGCAATAAAGATATAAAATAAATCCTATCGAGATAATAACTGCATATAAAAGAAAAATATAATAATGAAACTAATTAAAATCGACTTTGTTAATCCCACCGTGAAATGAAGTGATTTATAAAATGAGGGATTCTCTTGCTGTTAGAATAAATATATTACATAATATTACACATGTATATTAAAACAATTAAAGAATATAGGATTCAAAATGTAAAAGGAAAAAATGGCTTGAACCCTTCTTAACTTTCAACACCTAAGAAAAGGTTGAGATTGAAGGGCAATGACATGAATTGATAGCGACAGGGCCAGAGATACAAGCGATACAAGAGACTAAGCACCTATTATGATCATTTCGAGACAAGATAAGATCGCATGGAAAGAAAAGGATGAGAAACAAGCGAGAGATGAGGACCTGGTTAAATTTACCTTGCGTAACAATAACTATAACTAACCAAACCATCGTCTTTGCTGACTGACTCTGACTGACTGAGAAAATAATGCAGGACCAGGTTGAGCTCAACTAACTTTACTTGTGACAGGGAGGCGTTTTATTGGCTTTTAACTTTTGCTTTTCAGCTTGACTTTGTTCTTCCTCACGAAGGAATTTAAGTTCCAATGCAATAATCTGTTATTTTTTATTCGATTCGCTAGCAATCAGCAGCAATCACTTCCATTACAACGTCTTTGAAGTAATAATTTTGTAACCCCTCAGGCATCTCGGAAATACAGTTATACAATCAGGTGGTCTTTGGGTTTAACGCTGACATATTTTTGGGCAAATTTTCAACAAATGGAGTTGATCGTAAAATCCCAAGCAACTCAAGATGAACTTGTTCTCCTGAAGAACTCCTTAGGATGAACAAATGTCCGCTTTTACAATATCC
>JAQIXN010001065.1:0-23483 GCA_034698145.1 Proisotoma minuta | reverse complement strand
TGACTTTAAATTATAATTTAAGCAGCAAAGGTTTCATGTACTACATGACCGCATTTTAGTTTTGCAAAGTGCTTTTTCAAAATATGCAAACTAAAAGTAGCGCATAGCTCATTGAATTGTCAAGCAAACATTCCAGTGAAAGTCAGTTTTCCAAACCATAATTTAATTTTAGACAATGTTGTTTATGTGAGCTAAGAGCACTTTGAGTAAATTTAGGCTCACGTCAGTGGCAGTTTGCGTTCTTGTTAAAGTGTACAAAGTGTTTGTTTTGGTTGCATTACATTAAATATTACAGTGCGTTATCATTTTAACGAGGAAAGGTCCAATTACGAGGAAAATTCTGTCAGCTCAATCAAACCAAACCACTAAGCCCAAATTGACTTTCTCCTCTCAGTTCATGTCATTTATGTAATTTATTGACAATTTAATAACTCGTTTAACTGATGCTTAAATGGGCACATATTGTTTCATCCTTGAAAGCTATAATCAACTTTTCTTAATAGCGGGTCATCATTTATCTAAATAATAAGTTATTTATATAATTACTGCTTTGCAAAGAAAAACAAATCTCTTTTGATTGCTCAAATATCCAGTTTTATCTAAATTATCTCAAAATGGCGGAACGACTTTATTTTATCAAAGACATTATTTGTCCTTTCAGCAATTTCTATCAAGTTGTTTGCTAATGATCAACATTTTTAACATTTAGCTAATGGTCGGAGCACCACCTTTTCTCATCTATCTCCAGATCGTGTCAATCCATCTCGAGGAGTTTAATTGGGGAAATGAGTATCCTATAATGAGCTTTGGTTGGCAGTTTTCTAGCACATCAATCACATCAGCTAGAAAGCCCAGCCCTTTTATTGCCAAAAGTTTATGTTGTGCCTGCTCATTCATCAAAACCCATTTATTCACATCACACTGATCACACTAAGGCAAAGGCAACGACACTTCAGTAACCAAACCCAAGCAGCAAAGCCACAAACACAAAACACGCAACGGAGCTCTACTATATATGACAATCTTTTGAGAGTTCTTTCACAAACTTTCCTGCGGTCTCATGTATGGGGAAACTATTTTCCACAAAATTCATCCAATAATCTAGGCAAATTCCAAAAGTACAATATATCTACCATGCCATTCCCTTTCCTAATATGCATACCTATACAGATATTTCAGCTATTTATTAACTTTGGTTATTAACGTATCAACAACAGGGGTATATAGATTGGTGGGTGGGTTATGTTTGTGTTTATTTTCCTGCTCTTTTCACTGGATTTGTTTGTCCAAATAGAAATATAATATGTAGTCCACCTTTACAAATTCATGTATCTTTCTCTAAATTGAATGACACATTTCAGTAAAGTTCAAATAGTCCTTGATCAATTTTATTTGGCTCGATATATGCCTTTTATGTCTCTGTCAACCAACCCATGAGTGTCACAACATTCTTTGGGCATAGGAATTTATGCGTCGTATTTTGCATTGATCAATATTGTGAATTGTGATGCCAAAATATAATGCAGAAATTGAGCCAAATAACTTAATTTGAGAATATAGGGCATTACTACCTATAGATAAATATTTACTAATCTTATCAAAGTACGAAAACAAATACTGCGATTGGTATGTATCTGTATTTATTGTATTGAGCTATTTTTCTGATTGACACTTTGATCAGTTTTAATCAAAGTTCACAGTTCTTAAAACAGCGTTGACGTGCGTCATAAATAATTGACTCTTGTTTTCAATTAATTAGTCTTTTAACATAATTAATTCTCACAAATGCAATGAGGTGATAATGCAATATTATTAGAGTATTATTAAGATAAGTGCTACTTGACTGGCTCATGATATGCACATATTGTTATATTTTAGACAGAGTACAAAGTTTGATTATTCAACCTCTCTTTAAAAAGCTTTCCTTGTTCTTGTCATAACTTTCTGCTTTGGAATTCCATTGTTCTTTTCCTACAGGAATTTGAGGTTTGACAATTTATTGAATAAACTGTAGTAATGTATGGCTCCAATTTGTATGCTTGTAGTATGGGAGGATTGTGCTGGGGAAAGGAATTTAATCTTAATGGAGGAGAAAGTTGGACAGAAGATTGATTGCCAGATTGCCTCATTGTTTCCGTTCATACCTTAAAATGAGCACTTTCCATAACCACTTATGCAGCCCGTGTTGTGTTATTGATATTGAATAATAAGCCTCGCATTTTATTTCACCTGTCACTCATTCATCCCTTTCACTCTGCAAATGAGTTTTATTGCCATATTATAAATAGGCAGAGGCTTAATTGCATGAGAATAATTTATTGGAGTGAAACGGTTGGATGGATTGATTGTAAACATTCTATTTGGATCGCAGCAGGTGGCTTTGGTAAACCATTAAGTGGGATTTTAATAAGCGAGTGTACTCATTTCCTGTAATTACTCCTTATGAATAACGTAATTTTCTAATTAAATAATTTGGTGTTATGTAACGTCAGCAGGTTCTTGCTAACTCTCCCCTATACAAACCTTTAAACAAATATTTAAATAACCTTTTGTTATAAAAAAACTTTGGCTTGGAGCAATATTTCAGAACGATTTATAAGATTTTTTCAGTCGCTTTATGTAAATATTCAATGTTTATTCTGATTGCGAAAACTAGAAATTTGATACTTTCAATAGTTCCAATGTTTTATAAGCAAATTGTCATTTAGCATTGTCTCTGAATTTGAAAGTTGAATATGTAACTATCTTTTTCTTTCTGTGTTTTCCTTCAAGATTGAAGGAAATCCAACCAATCACTCAGAACGTTAAAATAAACATAAGAAAAGTACAATAAGAATTTATTTGAATGGGAATTTCCTTATTGCGGATGAGTACAAAACCAAGAACAAGCCTTTATTTTAGATCTTGCCAAAATGTTGCCAGAAAAACAAAAGATTACCGTCTTTACTTCAATTGAAGCACGAACAATAACAAAAAATGTCAGAAGCAGACCACAAAGCGAAAATCCTTTGCGCTTTGTGTATATCAATTCATTAAAATGTCTAAAATAAACTTGATCCTGGAAAAACTATTGTGTATATTATTAAACTTGAGGGGAAATTGCGTGAAAGCATATGCCTCCAAGTGGGAGGTAATAAACAAGACATTGTTGTTTTAGATTAAACTAAACTAAGGTATCATGGACGAGCATAAATTTACCACCAACTCTTGTCCTTGGGTGGACATCTAAATTTTACAAGTTTTAGTGAAATGGATAATATCCTACGACCACCCTTGGTTAGTGTCTCCTGCATTTCTCTTAGGAAATGCCGTTTCTTTATGGGATCCGCCTCTCGTAAAAAGGTTTGCTGGTTAGTTTGGGTTATCAGTCCAGGAATAAAGTGCCCATCACAAGGAGGATATATATTTACTATCATCATTTCCAAAAAATACATTAGAGAATTCTCGCTTCACCATGTTATTTGATCAGTAAATTCAATTTCATTTTATTATTAAATATTATTTTCCCAAAGATGATACATTGTGTCCATTTATCGACTTTGCAATATTTACATATGAATCGTATAACAACATATTTTGTTTCATGTATTTATATTTGCGTTGTATAACATTCTATTTTGAGCCGTGCGTGCTGATGTTCCAATTTTTGTATCGAGACAAGGAATAAGTGTTGATTTTTTTTTCTTTGGGTCCCGTGGATTTGTTTTTTCTTGTCTTTGGATATATTTTGATTTTCGCCTTTATTTTATTTCTCCATCAAAATTGTCAATTTCAGCTCCAGCTTTGTCAGATTTTGAAACTTTCTTCATCCACTTTCAACTCAAAGTTTTCTCTCCAAGTGTTGTATGCTTATGTATGCAAAGGGACAAAAAGAACTATCAACTACCCGACCAACCGACCAGCAAATCCTTCCCTTTCGGAAACAACTTACTCTGTCTCAAGGGAAATAAGATGGAAAAAATGGGCTAAACTAAATCCAACAGGATACCTATGGCCTATAAACTCAACCATGTACTACTACTAGTACTAGTACGTTTGTCCTTGTGTCCAACTATCTTGGTCTTTCTTGTCACTCAATCACTCACCTTTCTTCACAAAATTCCAACCCAAACCAAAACACGAAGAAAAAGTTAAAGACTTTCTTTTGGTCCAACAAATCAAAACCAAGTCAGTCAGTTGGGAAGTTCATTCAGATTTCTAAATTTTCGTCTTTCTTCGTAACTAACAAGGCGAGAAATTCTTTAAAACTTTAAAATACTTTGAAAATTTTCTATTTCAAGTAAAAGCTTATATAGTACACCTTTTGAAAGAAGAAAGGTATCTTCCTTTTGCGTCATTTTTACTACAACTTTTGCTGAATTGGTAAAATGTGGAACAATGATCCGTATGAACGAATGAAACGACAAAAAGAATTTGGTTGGCAGAAAAATATCAATTGTTGATTTATGGCTGGAATTGCGACATCTTTACACAAGTATTATTATGCATTACAGCTAGGCCACGGCACATATTTCCGACCTTTTTTCCTGTCTCTTTAGATGTGATAATATATGGCTTGTGAAAAAAATACAGGAATATGTACCCGTTTAGCTCAACCCTATATTTTGATATTCAAATATATTCCTTTAAGGTACTGAAAAGTGTTATCTCCACACAAAGACCATTCGTTTTACGTATTCCATATTTGCCAAACATGACCTGGCCAAATAACCTGACTGGCATACAGACCAAATATACACATTTGTATATTGAAGCAACCCCTGCAGATATCAAAAAGAATTGAAAAACACATAATCAGAACTAATATTATCTGTCGTTGCCACATTAGGTGATCATAAGTTTTTGTAGCCGGCTTTTGTGTTATGCTATATTTTTGGAAGAACGTTGAATAGGAATTTTGTGAGGATAGTATTGGAGACTGGACCATGGCCAATTTATAAATCCCCCGTCATCCCATATTGTCATATGCTTTGGCCACTTTCCAAATAAACGTAGCAGAGGGCAAAAGAGGCCGGGGGAGCTGAGAATTATTGCTGACTTGCTTGCCTCTCATGATGATGTTAGTGTAGCCAGTACAGACAACGTTCAAAAAGTGCTATAGACAAAGACTAACATCATAATGTCCCTATAATGTAGAATAAAAGAGAAAAAAGTTACAACGAGTTAAAGTTATCATAAGTAAAACTTCAAGACTGAAGCCAAAGATTTTAAATTAGGGTTGACTGAGAGAAAGTTGTGAGAGATCACGGGTTGTGCGTGTAAATGTGTCCACTGTGTGTGTGCCTTATGTTCTTGTCACCTGCTCAACTGTCAAAAGTATAAACTCGATGAACTTGCATGAAGAAAGTTCTAGTAAAAGGGCTAATAATTTTAAGACCAGAGTTGACAGTTCCTGAAACGTAATAATTTAACCATCAAAAATGATCGTCTCTCAACATATTTTCATTATTTTGTTTTGAATATCAACTCTTATGATAAGAGTCTTTTATTGTATTATATTAAATTTGCTTTCACCCGAGTAACTAAATGGAACGGGAAGAAGTAAGGAAGGTTGAGGTCCAATTTCACTATCAACATTGTTCTTAGATATTTGATACGTCCAAAAGGACAAGTCGCACATTATATCATATCGATAGCAGATTCAGAGAGCCAGCGGCGCTCATAAAACGTCATTGGAGGATGAAATAAAACAAAAGAATTGGACTCTCAAACAAAGAAAAGTATTGAATTCAACTGTTGGTAGAAATTCAATGATAGAGAACGTGCCTCAAGCAAATATATATTGTAAAGTATGTGTGAGGTCCTTTGCAAAAAGATTCCGGTCAAACACTAGAACAATGTCATATAGCACATATAAAATACCCGTAAAGAAAAAAAAAGAAGATAGATAGATAGCATTTAGTTTGGTATAAATGGCTTCTACTATTCTAGTATTTTGTCATTTTGGTATAAAGGTATTTTATTTTATCAGTGCGGAAGAAAGGAAAGGATTCACTCACATTCATTTTAGTCCAGAAATACCAGTGAAAGTAAAGCCAACCAACCAACAGGATGGAAGTGTTTATCAGGAAATAAAAGAGGGATTTATCGCTTAAAGAAGTGACCCTCGGAATTCTCTACAGGCTCCAAACGCTTTCTAAAGTGGTCCAGGGTTTCGTACAACAGTTAAAACCACTTTCACCTCACCAAAAAGGAGGACTGACAAACGCCAAAAGGAGTAAAGTGTCAGTAATGCACAACATACACTTATAGTAGTTGAAAATTTAGACTATAAACTTTTTGACAACATTTAACCTCAAAATTTGTTTAAACTTTTTGTCCGCACTTGTACAAAGGGATGCGGAACCCTGGACTGGAAAACAAACTATGTCTGCAAACATGACCCAATGTTGAATTTATAGTCTGAAGAGAAAGCCTTGGCTTACGAAGTCTACCTCACTACTATACATAATACATATATACAAATACGTATATATAGAGATGTTTAATAGTAGTCCAGAGGATGAGGAAAGTACCAAAAGTTTTTACAACTTCCGTAATGCCCCCGCCACTCGTGGACGTGGTCTTGTACCAGACCTCTCTCGTTTCAGACAAGAGCAGGCCATAAAATGGCAAAATATATAATATGTATAATGTGTCCTTATTAATACCAAGAAAATATAATGGCTTATGCTGGTGTTTGTTTGATCTCCTCTTTCCTCAGGGGTCAATCAGAAAGGTTGAGGGCAATGCTGTCTCATTTGTCCAAGACACTGCAAACTGTGAAAGGATTTAATGACACTATATTCTAAACCATTCTAAATTACATATTTTATTAATGCAACCAAACTCTCCAACCAACTATTATATTTACTTTCTCTACTTTTATTCTGCATTCATTCGAAAAGAAAAATATATCTCTCCAACTTTAACTTTTTCTTCTTTTTAACTATTACTTTGTACATTTACAAAACAGCTTTAGATAAAAAGAAGAAAACGGAACAGGGAACTTTGCTTTCTTCTCAACTTTTAAAGTGGGTTTGAAATATAGTGAGACATAAAATATAATGCAGTTTTGTATATACTATATTATATATGTCTGGGGCATTAAACCAAACTTTTGGACGAATATTGTTGCTGAATGGACGTTGCTGGAATCTGCTCTGCCATTAGTTTGTGCCGGTGCATTGAATTCCTTATTCTCCCAAAATAGAAATAGTTTCACTTTGAGAAAGTTGCTTCTTCTTGAGGGAATTTATTCACAAACCAAAATGTTTCTTGTTCACTTGAGGCTGATTAATTGTCATCTTTAGTGGTTTGGCTCAAGTACAATAAAGATTTGGACTTGGATGAGGGTCAGGGGAAAGCAAAGCAATGCGGAAATGGAAATATTCTGAAAGGAATATGAAATATTTCTGTTCAAGATGAAATGCGGTCAAATATGAATACACTCCTTTCAATCACTATTTGGAATATTTTTTGCAATAAGCTTTCTCTCTGTATTCTTTTGCATTCATTTATTTAAGAAAGTGGGTCATCTTCAAGAAGAGTCCCGACCGTCTTTTCCTGAATTTAATGGACAAGACAGAGACAAGATGAACACGCCTCGGCTGTGTTTTTCCTAAGGCATTAACAAGTAGGAAATTTCTATTTCCTTCCGAATGACACTTTCTCGTCATTAGTTCCTTTTGTCCTTTTCATCCTCTTCATCCATTCTCCGCTTTCAACTTCATTCAAGATGAGGCACTGCTGAATTCATTCAGGCATTCACAATTTCTAAACTATGTCGAAACACAAAACATCAAGAGACATGATTCACTTCATAATTTTGCATTATAAAGGCACTGACTATAATTTGTGAGGATGAGAGAGAATGCGGACAACTTTTACAATGGAAAAGCAGCTTAACACTGTAACCCAAATTTCAACGTGAACAAGGAAAGGCTCAGCAGGGCGACAAAATATTTGGCGAGACTCTTAATAAGGAGGATACACCTGAAAATAATTATCATGAAATTGTTCAAAAGATTTATCCTTGTTAAACAATACAGTATTTATTTATGGGTGGTAGCTAAATGTATTCCTTAAAATTTAATCATTGTCTTGTGCTAACTCTAGAATTAAATTGAAGAAACTGCTAATTATAAGTCACTTTAATAACTAGCTACAAGTAAATTGAAACATGTCTGATATCTAATCAAACTATTACGAGTTAGAACTTTGAACTCGATCCATTAATAGGAAGTACAAGGTTATTGGGGAGAAAGCCAATAATACTTATAAATCTTTAATATTTGTTTACGATGAAAATCCTTAAATGGTTGAATTAATTTTGCTAAATATTATTTCAAAGCACGTCTCGCGTATTAAGTGTAAACAAAGTTTACTTGATCTTGATCTATTTTTAGCCATAAGATCAATAATCTTATGCAGCAAAATGGTAAACTCTAAAAAGTTTTCTAATAAAAATATTTATTTTTCTCAAACGCAAAAATTGTTTGCGTACTAAAGTACCTTGCTGTTTTATCTTGACCTGTGATGGGCTACTTCCGCTTGAGATATTATGTAAATATATGATGACCTTAAGACTTATTTCAAGTGTATAATCGCACAACATCCGCTTTCTTCTCAAACTTTCTTCATAACTAACCCCAAGGCCCGACCGGATGTGGTTTTTGTCTTTGTTTATAATGAGAAACGTGGTGGCCCTGTTCCTGAATAAACTGAGTAGATTCACGACACCATAAAACTCATGCTTATATACATACATAGATAATTTATACAGAACGTATTTGAGAAGGTATCAAATATTTCCATTCTCTTTTTTCAGTGAGGCAATTATTTACTTTTGTTAACCTGTCCCATTTTCCTCAGGTGTAATTTACGTTTAAAGCCCGTAAACAGACTTTTGTTTCACTTTCTCCCCTAGTATTTTAAATTAAAGTAAAGCAAAGTTGGTTTAACCCGTATAAACGTTTTGTCCCTCTGTTGCCCTCATCCCTCTGTTATAATGGCTGAACATTATAAATATATATGCCATCTGCCCCTTCTTTTCTTTTCCTCTGCGGTTTTGCCTTGGACCATGACGAATAGCCACTTTTGACTTTAGCTTCCACCCATTCTTCCTTTATTACCAGCTAAACTTTGGGAGAAAACAAGCCAAAAGTGACTTTCTCCACTTTGCCATTATCATTAACTCCCAACTTGTGGCCGTTTCTTAGTTCATTGTCTCCTCGTTCGGGTAGTTTTAGCTTCGTAATAATTCCATTAACTGCCTCCTCATCCATTCCACAAAATTGGAAATAAAAGATTGCAAAATTTCAATTTTATAGTAGGAAACAGCAGTTGCAAATTACACTGGAAAGCTTACACAAGCAAATTTGCAGCTAATCTGCGTATTATCTGTCAATTTAGAACGTCCAAACTTTTTTTTAATTGTTTGATTTATTTTATACTTTCTCTTTGTCTTTCTTTCTCTTCTCGAGACCCATAATATAAAAGTGGGGCAGCTAATAAAATGGAGAGATAAATGCATAGGATTTGGCGTACATTACTAATTTCTGGGTGTTATATTCCAGAGGAAGTTGGTGAAAGTCAAGAGCGGAGTTAATTTGTTATTCCTTTTTGGATTTGAGCCCGGACTTGACAGACTTTCTCTGGCAAAGGGAAGAGAGGGAGGAAGAAGGATCCGGGCTCTTTCTCTCAAGTTTGTGGTTAAAGGGTTTAAATAAAAACGGATGTTCTTGCATAGTATAAAACCGTTGTAAAACTATAGAAGAATCCCTCTTTCCACCGTAAATGCTCTTTATTTCAAATTTTTGGCTAAAGTTAACTGTGTAACTTAAGCCAAGTTCAGAAGAAGAAAGAAAGTTGGTGGTTTATAAAGGAAGAGTAGCATGGATTGCACGGTGGAGTGCAGATGGTTCACTCCAATATATGGAAATCCCTGATTATGCATTTTTCATGAAAAGCACGGCAAGCAACTGAATAGCAGCAGGAGCACACTTAAAAAAGAAATTGTATGTGGGCCACCCACTCACTCTGTTGACCCCACAAATGGTAAACTTGCAAAAATCCAACAAATTGCAGCTTTATTTTTTCATGTTTTGTGGGCATAAAATTTTTTACTGGTGCATATAACACGCCTTACTTTATCGCAGTAAAGTTGCAGAAAACAGAAATGGCCCCGGACCACAATGAAGAGAAAGTTTTGAATGCACAATGCCCATCATGAAGTTGTTAATGCCTGAGAAGGAGTTTTTATCTCTTTTCGCCTCCTGTTTTTGTTTTTCTGCTTGGCTCCATTTATCTTCACAGGTCACTCCGGTCTCGGTATAACTCTTTCATGGAGAATAAGCAAGAAACCCACATCAGCAAGTTGAGAATGTGAAACAAAAAAGCGTTATTCGTCTTATCAAAGCATCATCTTTTAATGGAAATGTTAATGTGATGCTATGTTGCGGTCACTGAAATGTTGTTTATGTTTTCTCCAGTCTTTTCTTCTTGTAAAATAATCCAGACTGGTTTTGTGTGCGTAAGAAATTTGCATATGAGTAATGCCTTGAGACAACAAGATTATGATTGTGACTGAAGCTGTAGTGTGCCACACCTTTGATAACTGTGTTATAAAGTATGAATGAGGTCGCAGATTGAAGTTATGCCATCCACAGTAAAGACACACATGGAGAAAGTGAACTCGAAATTTAGTTTGTTAGTTTATATGCATGAGGCGAAGTTGTCTCATATTCACAAATTCACATCCGTATCCGAGCATAATCCGTAATTCCAAGTTGGACGTGCTCACCTCCAGCTTTTTAGATGAATCCCTGAAACCAAAGGGAGTCCATGCCAAACCAATATCATTATCATCTCATCCTTACAAATGTCAAGTTCCCCCGCCTTACACACTGTCACTCCAATTCACCCTCAACCCAAAAACTTGTAAAATCTTAAGGAAAGAAAGCAACCACGCCTTCAAGGAAATCTCACCAAAACCCCCTCTAACCTAAACCCAATGATAAATGAACAAAAAGGTTGGGTCACGTCAAGTCAACCAGGTCGTGTCATTCTTTTAAAAGTTTCCACAAAATTTCACAAAAAAAAAAATTAAACTAAACCTCAAATCTCGAGACCATGGGATTGGAGATCAGAAGAATAGATTTTGTGTGTGAAAGCCTTATTTTATTTTAACCAAACACAAAAAAGATATATACATATGTATGTAGAAGCATAGAACATTATGTCATTTGTATTTGGCAATATCTATCGTTATTTTGTAGTTTGTATAGAAATTGCTTTGCTTTCCTCATGTGCGCCTGCTGCAACATTCTTTGCATGCAAGATGAATGTACTTGGCTGAATATCGTGTAGAATCTAAAAGAAAATAGCCACTTGGTATTTCAAAAAAGGAAACTAATATCGCTTTCATCCATCGCTTTTGCATTTGGAGCAGAGATGGATCTTTCCTGGAAGTCTTTGGTTTGGTATACATATATGGAGCCTTTGGTGTGGAGTGTGCAAATATAATACGTCTTTCTTTACTTCTGGGGAAGTTTTTGGAGGAATATGAGGACGTCAGTCAGCAGCGCCGGGTTTACTTCTTAATGGTGGAATAGAGTTTCCATTTTGGGCCGACAAGTGATAAATGAGGGGAAAGAAAAGAAAACTGATCTCCAAAAGATGATAAATCTCACTCTCAAATTACCTCATATTTTCATTTCATTACTTACTTACATTATCAACGAGCAACGCACTTCAATCTCGTCAAATTATTCCTTTACAAGAGGGAATACTCTTCAAAGCCCTCTTCAAAGTTGTTTGAAATATTTGTAAAGGAATTTGGATTCTGGTTTTGATTTTACATAAATTATCATCCACCTCAATACATAAAATCTTCAAAACACGTTTTATTGCCAAACCACGAGTAATCTTAGCATACTCTGTAATATCGATCCAAATTCAATTTAACATTTTCTCCAAATCGCAGGCACGTGTATCAGATTCACATTTCAAAACTTTGATGACACTCAAATGGCATCATGCTTTCATCACTAAAGCTTATTTAATTTTCGAAAACAAAAAATATAAAACCCAGATTGTTTGTACCCAATGCTTTATTATTTAATATATTTTTTCTTATGAGGCAACATCATAGTGTTACGAGACATGACGTTGGAACCCTGCGGCGTCTGATTTATTTTTGTGACTTTAAATTTGAGTTCAAAGAATGAAAAGAATTGCTTGCAAATAAAAGAGCAAGCAGGCAACACTTTAAATCTTTGAAATTGTAACCATTTTCTTGAAGGTTTATTCCCCGCAGGGCTTAAACTCTGATGACATCTTCTATCTTATGAGCTTATTTGAATTATCACCCAAAACACAAAAATGAGTGTAGACTAAACCAAAACATAACTTGATAAACTGAAACACCATTAAATTAAAATTGAAGAGATAAAAGTGTCCCTGTAGAATAATTTTATTAAATTTTGCCCCGAGTCTATCTCATCTTCTCTCCCTTCCGTCTCTGCCTGGATTTGATTTACTATTTACTTTTATGAGAATTTTATACCAGTAAAATATGTTAACAGTGTAGATTTTTTTCATTTTATTCAGAGCAAAAAAGAAAGAAAATTTCCATTAAATACCAAAAGCAAAAGCCATAAGTAAAAGCAAAGATCAACAAAGATTAGACTTTGAAGTCAGCCGTCCTGTTGTCGCTCTAGTTCGCAGCCGTTAAGAATATGGAAAGGCGTTTATTTAGCTAAAAGTTGGATGAAAGGCCTCTTAATTACCAGAGGGCTGAAGTGAAAAATGGTCCGTCGTTACAATGCACAAACACAAAGGGAGAGAAAGAATTAAACCCGCTTTCTCCTTTTCTTTAAACATGACTCCAACTTATAAGCACGAAACTCTCCACATGAAATTTTATTTTACAGTCATTTAGTGGGGGAAAGAAATTAAAATTTTTGAAAACTCATTTGCTCGTCAATTTCTGTTACCACATGCTAGGTTCTCAAATTGCTCTGATTTACAAGATTTTACTCCTCCCCATGAAGTATCCAATTGTGAGCGAGGGTTTAACGGTTTAGTCTTACTTCATTTAGTTCAGAGATTGCTGGTAAATGTTAGACTTTTGGATTGGATGTAATTAATGTGGAAGGGGTTTCAGGTTCAAAAGCATGTTATGTTCAATCTTCTCAAGTCTTTCTTGAAATATCTTTTTCCAGTAGGCACAAAGAAATAAATTGCTTCTGGGATTTTCCTCGCTTCACTGATCATCTTCTTTTCCCATCCCATTCTGATTAAACCAAAGCGTAGACAAAGTCTCCCAGCCCTAACGCCATACATGCCACAAGTTATTAGGAAATATACACTACATAACCTCTCAGTCCCTACACTTAAACTTACCAAATACTAATAGAAAAAAACCAACAAAAGTTCATAACCCGACTAAGAATCTATAAATCTGCCAAGGGGAAGGATTATATTTTTTCGGTTCAATCCGTAATACACAATACACTGCAAAGTGCAAAACAAAGAAAGGAAAAAAACGTCCAATTTCATTTTGTTTCAATTGAACTTGCATTGGTTTTGATGTGTGCTTTTACGTCATCCAAGAAATCACTTTATTTTCTTGAATATTATATTTTATTGGTTCTTATCACAACACACAAATATTAAACAAAGTTAAGACCACACACAGAAAGAAAGGATTCATATTATATGAATACAAAATGCATATAAAGAGATTTCTATATAGTTTTTGAGAGATGACATGCAATTAGGAACATGATCCTTTTTGACACGCTATAGGTGCAATACTATACCTTTTGTGTTAGAAATGTCAAGGTTTAAATAATATTTCAACAACAACAGGATCATGATATAGCTCATGATATAATTTTGGATTTTGCATGATTCTCAGTAATGTGACATTTTTGTACCTTGTTTATTTACCATTCAATTGTAAATTGTTTTGATAGAAAATGCCAAAAGCAGACACAATTCTTACAAAGAATCGCTGTTGGAATGGCCTCGTTTTTCAATTGTCTGTGCAGAAATCCCGAGAACAAGAATTTCTTTTCTTTCTCTTGCCCAACTTGTTCTGTCTTTTACAAGCAAACAAGTGTCAATCACTTTCACCTAGAGCTTGCTGATGTCTTGCTTTGCTTAGCTAACTTAAGTTGCAACAATCTTTTTTTTCTTTATCGCCAGGCGAAATCTTTTCTTCGGCACTTTAGTTCCCACTTCGTCTCTTTCCTTTCACTTACAATTTGCCTTAGCCATCCCATCTAACAATAACTTTAGCTCACTTGACTGATTGTATGCGTGAGCGAGTTGAGAGATTGGAGATGTACTTTTAGATTTGTTCTATTTCTCTGCCAGAGAAAAAGAAATGAATGTTTCATCTTCCTCCCTTTTACTTTCGCGACAATAAAATAGGAAATGCAGTTTAGTAAAAGAAAAATCTGCATTACAAAAAAGAACATCCTATTGACCCAGAATATTAACATTTGTATGAAAAATACAAATTCATTATTTGCACATATATACAAAAGGACTTTATCCTCTCTTTGTAAATATCTCTGCGTTTACCTAACTTTGTTCTGTACTTTCTCCAGTGTAAGAAAACAGTTTAAAAAAGGTTTCCTCCCATGTTGAGCAGTTGAGGGAGTAACAGTTAACCTCAATTCTTTGGTTCGGCTTTATATATTTACTTGGCTTGAATTGTATGAGGGGTGTAGGTCTTTGTGGTATTTGTAGATATGAGATGGGAAAAGTTCACAGCTGTTTCAGTCCAAAGATGAGCAAAAAGCACGTGGTTTTTATACAAACAACTCTGGGGCTTGTGATAGTTTTCATTTATTCTGACCCAACTATTAGAGGAAGACTTTCTCCTTAAAACCAATCGCATCTGAACTATTTCTATCTCTTTTCACTTAGCTAACCCAACTTGTTTCTATTATGGGAAATTGAAAACTCGTGCTGTAATTTGGAAGCCAAGTTTGTTTCTGAGCTCGTTTTCCAAGCCCAACTTTAGCTGTCTTGCTGAGAGTTGGTTGTCTTGTTCATTGTCTTTGAGCTGAAACAAAGAGAGAAAGTTTGGAATCTCCAATCTCTTCCACCTTCACTCCAAGAGTCCACAGAATTGGTTTGGTTAGAAAATATCTCGTCCGTTCGTTAACCAAGATCTTATCGGTCAGAGCATCATTAGGCCAACTCTCTCCCATCACACAATCAGCCCAGTTTCTTCACATTTCTTACACAATCCCAAAAAAGTAGTTATCTTTGGTATAATCACGACCTAAAAATTATCGTGTCTCTTATATGTATCTTTAGTGTGATATGTCAATGGAACTTGCAATATATATCTTTATACTGAGCATTGCATAAAATAAATTAAAACTCATTATTTCCTGCCTTAATTAAAGAAAGTTCAAAAGAGTTGAGCTATTAAATTATAACAAGGTTAATGAATATGCTGCCCAACTTGTAAAGAAATTAAGAGAAAATTGCCCAAATTATAAACGTGAGACTTTTTTTCTTTTTATATTCTGAGAATCTTGCTTCCCTTTGCCTTTCTTCTTAAATTAAGGCATCAAGCTTCGTTTTCTTTATCCGAGCGTTGATTTGAGAAATAAATCAGGAGAAAGTAAAAGAAAGGTAACTAATACCCGCTAATTTATTTCCTCCGTAATTTGTGCCATGCACCAACAGGAGCGGATTTAGAAGAGAAAAACAAAGAAAGTAAAGGGTTAAAGCCACAGTTAATAATACGACATGATGACGATAACGAAGGCAATTTGGAAAGTGGGTGAATTTCATTAGATTAAAGGAGAAGACTAATTGTGATTTCTATATAAAATACCATTAATTGGCACCCAACACCCTGCTAAACTTTTCCATATAATTTGTACAAGAGCGACGTCCATAATGAGATGTTCTGCCCACATGGTCGCAGTTGACCTGCACAACACAGACCCCTTCGTGTCAAAAGTCAATTAGTTCAATGCCAATTCATGAATCCAAGTAAACGTTTTTTTAGCAAGGGGCCATGCAAAAACTTTCCATTTTTGTTTACAAACTTGGAATTGTTATACACTCCATAAACACGCTTCATGTTCTGTGGTTTACCGTATGTGGCTGATTGTTTGCAAAATATATAGGATAAGGTAGATTCGTCGTGCAATTTGTAATTCGTAATTAATGAGAAGCTCAAGCAAAGTAAGGAAATCCAATTTGCAATATATAACCAACTACTGGGATTTAACTAAACTCATTTTTTCATTCGGATTTCGATTTAGATGAATTGGCCAAGATCAGTTGAAGCCCACGAAAATGTTTTGCACATGTTCACATACATAAATTTAGAATGCCACAAAATGGAGCAGAGTTATTTAGTAAATTGTGTTTTGCTAATTGAAAAATTGACTAAATCGATTTACTAAATTTACATGCATGAGGCTAACTTCTTTATACTTTTGGGCTAAACTGAAGCGGAAATTTTTGTCATCTATCAAAATGCAATCCATTCCAAAAGTCTCTATATATGCCTTCTGATTGTTAAGAGATGATGATATTTTATGTAAGAATGCAAAGAGTAACAAGTTTAAAAAAAATAAGATGGAATTATTTTCTTTCTACTTTGCCTCTTCAGTAAATCTAAATCTAGAGTAAAATAGATTACCCTTAAGTAATGAAATTCAATCTCATTATTCGATGCAATTTACAGAACTTCATCCATCCATCCCTTCGACTTTCACCATTTCAACAGACTTCTCCAAATGCAATTCATTTACAAAAGAACGGGAGCAGTCTAAGTTATTCCATCAGTTTAGCACCATTTAAACCTTATTGCTATTGCATGTCTATAAATCCAACTCCAGTCGCACTTCTTCTATCTATTTTCCTTTAAAACTCTAAAAACCAAATCTTAATGGTTTTTTTTAAAGGGAGAATGAGAAAGAGAAAATTGTATGAAGAATCTCTCATAATGTGATAGTAAGCAAAACTAACCATTAGTGTATAAAATAGTCAGAATAGAAAGTATAGAATCTTTCGTTGCGTTTCACAGCACGTACTTATGTTTACGGTATTTTACTCAATGGAATTAATTTTTACGGTGACAGTTTTTAAGAAACCTTGTTTTGTCTCATGGTCTCATAAATAATTCAGTGAAATGCCTTTCTTTGGCCATATGTGTCTGATCCCATTAAATTCGCCTTTTCTCTTTCTCTAGCTTTTTATGGAGAAAGTTCTCAACCTTTTTAAATTTCTCTTCTTAATAGACGACATAAACTAACTTAGCTTACGCAGAAAATTCAAAATACTCCATGTCAAATAAATAACCCCCAAAAATAGTACAATATGCGTTAAATCCACAAAAGTCTTTTGGTTGACCAGTTTTCTACATTTTTATTCCTTTTACCATTAAATTCAAAACTGCATTAAATCAGTGGAGCGTAAAATAAATCTTTAAATAGAGAAACTAAAACTAAACCAACAACTATTTTAAAAGGGGAAAAAGAATTTATCCTCGTTCACACAACATCAAATTTAGTAGACAAAAATAAAATGCTTTTATAGCCATGAATAAATGAAAAGAAACTTTCTCCACCGATCCCAAAATAAAATACCAAAAATACTTACCTTTGTAAAAAATTCATTCATTTCAATCATTGATATAAGTAATTAAAATCGCTATAAGACATATATATCTATGTCTATGTCTGTCTGTGGCCATTGTTCCTGAATATCTCACATTCCGGACTTTCCCCATCAATTGTTCATCCCAGCCACAACAATTTCATTCACAATCAATATAATTTAAGCTGCTGCATTTGGTTTGTGAATGGAGATGAATTCTATTCTTTGCTCATCTTTTGCCGGCTGCTGCAGCTCGTGCTTTCCTGGATTTGAAATGCTTTGGGTTGGATATCGATCGTCTTTTCCTTCCTTTCTTTTTCCTTACCAAAATGCCCCTCTTGGGTCCTCTGGGTGTGTGGCCCACTAGTCAAGGGGACGTCACTTATATACTTCAGGACTTTGACTCTCATTCCTACAACTCTTCACTTGGCTTAGTTCAATTTGGATTTGGATGGAATTCAAAGGCTCGCAAATGCGATTGCGAGTACGCATCTTCTACTCAGTCCATAAAATCTAGAATTCCTCAATAGACATTATCCCAATTCCAATTCTGTCAATATCCATTTCCTGTGGAAGCTGGAGGTAGTTGTGAAATCCTGCCCAAGTCTTCAACTAAAGTCACGCCTGCCTTTATTTGTTAGCGTCAATGTCACGTGCTCCAGACACAGAACAAAATCTATATTTAACAGCATCCTGTGGACTAACTATTGCTTCTTATGCGTTAAACTATAGCGAATTTGAGATGTACAAAGTTGTATAACTTTTGTTTACTGTGCCGAAAAATATCTGAGATCAGCAGAATCACGAAACTAATTATAATTGCACGTACTCAAAGAAATGGAGCAGAGAAACGGAGAGAGATCAAACGATCAACAAAAATTAGAAATTGCTTCCTTCCCATTTACTACCTTTGAAAGGGAATCCAAAAGCTATGAACCATGGATAAAAAATTCTTTTTGCTTTGAATTTTAATTTTAATTGCTCTCAACAAACTCAACACTTTTAGTTCTTAAACTTGTCACAAAATCTTTTCCTAACTTTAGAATCATATCCTAATTGGTTAAGTTTTGTTTAAGTTTAAGCAAACACGGTGAAGAGAGAAGAAAGTTGGACGACAAAACCAACAAAGGATTTTAAAGGTTTTAACAAGCAAAGGAACAAGTTATTTTAAGCAATTTAAACAAATTTGGAAAGAGAGAGAAAGCACAAAATACAATAGAGCAACAATGTTGAGAAGAGTTGAGTAGATTCCAAAATATTCAAATTAAGGATTATCATAAATTAATTACTCCCCTTCTCCTCCTCTTGGAATTTGAACAAGGTAAAAGTAAAGTAACCATACACTTTCCTTTATTGGTATATTCGGTTACAAACTTTAATACAAATTATATGCGTAAATTTACATTATCAACTAATAATATTTGCGTATCAAGTTATTTGAGGGTAAGCCTGAGTGTATTTATTTGATAATCTTACGCATTTTAATGGCATTAATTCTCTTTTGTTAATTCAAAAATATTACGAATAGGACTATGAAATGAGATTTATGTCTAAATCTGTCTGTCGGTTTGTTTGCCACAAACATTTTAAATATGCAACTCGGGTTTGTATGAAATATCAATAATTAGAAGGCTACGTATAGCATATTTGAGTTGTTACACCATTGTCTCTTATTTCATCTGCAGATTAATTGAAGTGGGGACCCTCAAATGAGAGTGATTGCTGTTTAAGCTCTGTTAAATCCATTCAAGTTCAGTCGTGCTAACAATAATCCTTTCCCTCTGAAGAATTCCCGCATCCCCTTCTCTCAAAGAGTTATGATTAAATGGAGAAGGACGACGGAAATGGAATAAATATCTCCGCACTTAAATTTTAAAGAGTTGCTTCATAAACCGCTTCTCTCATATACACACAAGTGCTTTATTTGCAATCTGCATTTGGAAATTATCTAACCATAAAATGCTTATAAATTTACGCTAGCTGAACACATTTCTCCATTTCAACCGAATATAGATTAGATATCATGTTGCATAAATTCCAATTATGCAGACCAATAATTATTAATAACTTACTCTAGTTATATAAAGCTAATTTGAATTTTGAGCTAATTTTCTATATTTTAGAGAGAATAAAATAAAGCACAAGAGAAAGTCATTTGAGAATATAATATAAGCTCCTTGTTGTCTGCAAAAAAAGAGTAAAATTTACGATCTTTTTGACTACTTATAAGGGAGAAGGTCGTAGCCATGTTTTATTCACTTTTAAGTAGTTGCTTTCCTTCAAAGATTTTATCACGTAATGTAATTCTGAAGTTGTGAAATGAAGAAATTAATGGTTTATTAAAGGTGTCCGTGGTCTCGTATCTCTTTTATTGCTTTTCTTACACAACATAAATGTGAGGGCATTCAATAGGAGATAACAGAGAAGAGGAGCAAATAATAAACTGCTTTCTTCAAACTTTCCCTTGGAGTAAAGGCATAAAGCTTAGACATTTTTTGCCAAATTCCTTTCGCCCCGCAGGAACGTTGATTTGTAAAATATGGAAATTACACATTTTTCATTTCTTTTCTTGGTTGCAGGTAAGTAAGAAGGTCTTGACTTATGCACTCTTTGTGACCTGCATGAGCATGTAAATTCAGTTTGGGGTAGCAAATATAATACATGCGAGTAAAATAAATATTTTTATGTAAATTTCCATCTTTTCTATTCTTACAATTTTATATGGGAAAAAGAGAGGAGCCAAAAGATTCAACTATTCAGTAAAGATTGTAGTTAACACTAAATTTACCAAGTTTATAGTCGATTGGGTTGGACATTTTTATTACGGGAAAGTGGGTCGGTCGTGTTTTCTTCTTTGGTTTATACTTGATAGCCAAACTTTGAGCCAGTACACAAACAGAGATGAGTAAAAGTGTAGTAAAAGGGCCCATTCCAACTTATACACAAGGATCATATCGCATCCATAAAGGGTCTCAAACGTGGCCTAGTATTTCATACAGCCGACCCATTACGATTACTCCAAGTCTTCCTCTTCCTTATTCGATTTGTCCCATTCTCAATGAAAGTTGTGATGGTTGAGATGTGATACTGTCATAGTATACGCTCACCGCTTTTCCTCCAACATCGTAAAATCATAAAATGTAATGGGCGGTCGTAGAAAAAGCAGTTATAGCAGTTGTAGTCTAATCATATAGCAATACACCAATAACTTTCTTGATATATCACATCCTCTTCAGGTATATAAGACATTTAACCTACCGATGGAATCTGAAAAGGAATTTGCAATGAACTTGGGAATAATAATAATAATTGGGAGGATTTGCAAAAAATGCAAAATTCTTGATCTTGTACAGCTAAATCTACAGACAAATGATACCAGGTAAAACTCAATTATGATGCGTTTGCTAATTGCGATTTTGTTTATTTTCATGTTATTCAACAACTTTATTGGATGAATAAACAGGTAAGAATATAAGTTAGTTTACTAGATTTCGAATCAACGCCGTTTTATGGATATCACAGCTGTCACGGTATAGTACATTAGTACACTAAGATATGTTGTTTTTGTGGACCTTTTGAAAAAGAAGAAAGGTCCTGCATAAATTCTCAAAGGTATCAGTGCTTTTAACTTTCTCCTGCTTAAACTATTGTTGACTGGTGCAATTTTGTTCCATCCCTGAATAAACGTATGAGCGTCATCATTAACCCTACACGCTTGTGGGAGCAATGTGAGAATGATGAATTTGACACAAAAACTTATGGACGGCATTACAATTAATAAGGCAGTTCCTATTTGCTTATGTAAAGAAATTGTTGTAAAGTCACACAGAATACAAAGAAGGAGTCCCAGTGAAATAAAATAAGGAATGAAAAATATCATAGTTGGATTAATCCCTGAGAATATTATAATTTGAAGCATTCTGTAGATTTTATAAGCCTGATGAAATCGCCACTGAAGCTGCAGCCGATATTTTGGGCTATCATTCATAATTTCTGCTCTTTTCAAAAGTTGGTGGATAGGCCGAGTTTTTGCTTCCACTGCTTTTGAAACTATTTGTAGCCCAAGAAAACATGACAAAGAGTAGAATCCAATTTGTTTCCACACCTCAGTAATAGTTATAAGAGACCAAAAGAAGCGTAAAATAATGGTGGAAAAGGAATGTACAGCTTGATACTGATGGCCGTTTGAACTTTTGAGAAACTTGGTTAGAAAGAGAAACATTACATCCACTTCCTCATACACGCCAAATACTGATAAAAGTATTGGAATGAGGTTGGAAATCATGAGAAAGCAGAGCATCAATAGACCAACAGAGTCGTAGCCAGATTTATCCAAAAAGCCCCCTGAAAATAATTTTACAAAAAAATGTAACCCACTTGCAAAAAAATAAGTAAAATATTTATAATGCACCAACATTTGTTCATCTTCCAGTCCAATTTCATAATTTGATTCATGATTTGAACAATTGCACATCCAAAAGGGATTGACAAGTGAAAAAGCACGACAGTCAGTATGGCAAAAGAAATGTAAACAACTACAAAGACCAACTCAAGAAGTGATAATCGCATTCCAGTATCAGCTCTCACTTTACTTATGGAATTGGTAGAGTAGGAAATTAAATGATTGACCAGAACTAGAGATGTCAATATTCCAGTTAGTACTACGGAGAGAGAACTGAGGAACCAGGGTGAAAGTTTTTTAATTGTTTCCTTATTCCAATTTCTAACATTTCGAAGGGATTTGTCATTTTCAGAAAATCCTTCTGTAAAGTGATGAAATGTCCTTCGACTTTCTTGGAAAGTTATCGGTGGCTGCCACAAACCTTGAGACCAGTTTGTGAACCTCCCAAACGATTTCCATACAAATTGAGAGGGCATTTTGGAAGGAAAGTCTTAAAAAATATAAATAAACTAACAAAACTATTTGTGGTTTAGTACATAATAGCAGCTAGGAAATAAATGAGTAAATGAGACAAAACTGGGTTGCTGGCATTGTGCAATGTTATACTTTCTTTTTAAAATGCTGACTTGACGTCATATACATAACAAAATCAATGAAATTAAATTACAAGGCTGAGCCAGGCTCTAAATTGTCTTTAAAAAGTCCGCTTTAGCTTCATAAATAAATACAATTTTTTCTCCCAAGTTAAAAGTATAAATTATTATTTGTATAATATTCCCCATCAATAAGCTTTACCGATTCCTAATAATAGTTGTTTTATACATTAATCATACATAGCACTCTTTCATAACATGTCATCAAGGTGGATTTACAAATTAGTTTGAAATTACAAACACAATGTTTTTCATTAGATTTGATCGTATCTGTATTTTCATTATCAGTCCTTGATAATTGGGTGCATATTAAAACTCGTTGCACATCTACAAGATATACATATAAAATACTAAAATAGAAAAGGTTACATTAAAAGATCAAACGAGTCGTCGTTTTCTGTTAGTTTTTCGGAAACATTTCCGGTAAAGTATCCGCTCGTAGAGAAAACTGAATTTGAAGAAAGAAAGAAGATACATTACATACATTACATATATAATATTTGTATATGAAAATCGATCCCACCATTTCCTCATATGTACCCAGCAAATATTTTGATTCCATCAATTTGATTTAATATTCTCCAGTGTGCACTTACATATTTCCAAACCGAGCCCAAACTTTTCCTGCCTCTAAAAGTAAAGATAGAATAGAAACTGTCGTCATCTTACATAAAATGTGAAAAATTGCACAAGGACAGAATTTAAAAACAACATCTCCCAGCTAACCCCGAGTGGAAATGGACATTGCGATAATATTGTATAAATGTTACAAAGGTTGGATTCGTGTTACTGTTGGTATTTTA
>JAQIXN010001064.1:0-23488 GCA_034698145.1 Proisotoma minuta | reverse complement strand
AAATTGTTCTGAGACATAATATTATCTTAAAAGGTGTTTTAAGTTCATAAAAAATAATATGGGACAAAAGACTTTTTAGATGCCATACAACATTTTTTGGCATTTTCTTGACCCCGTTGAAAGTTTTTTTTTAGTGTATATAAGTACACGTTTACCTAAAGCATCGTTCTAAACCGTTTCAAGTCAAATTCGTTTCAATTTGGGCATTTCTGATTTTTGTCCTCATACTCATACCCCACCCCCGCCACTCCTAAACGGATGGGCCGATTTTGCTCTTTTACGAACTCATCCGTTCTATTGACCCATATTACAACCCTGCAAAATTTGGTTGGAATCGGTTAAGGTTTACGGGAGTTATCCCTGTCAAAGGCAGGCAGACCGACTTTGACGATTCTATAAGGCCATTTCCATGAGCCTAAAAATGCAAGACCGACATATTTCTCAACTCTACTTTACATACATGCATACAAAATGTAATACTCTCAATCAATATTTATTGGTTTTGACCCCAATGTAATATTTAAAATTAAATAGGAGGTCACAATTTGATATTAATCAAATGAAATTGTCCGAGTTAAAGAAAATTGGCTGCAAATTATCTTTTAAGTATACAATAAAAAATTATCAGACTGTAATGGAATTTAAATAGTTGTACTTATGGTTTTATTTTTTAAGGTAGAAGTTTGGGAAAAATCATTCAACTACCAAATAGAAGTCACTGTGCAGTGTAAATTTATATAGCCCGACTAAGAATGTAGTTAAAATCATTTTTTGACCCTTAACAGTTTTTGTGCCCTCAAAAATAGGTTCCCAACACGTGCAAAACAAATGAAAATAAAACATTTTTTGTTACCATATACATTTTTTTTTTAAATTTCCACACACGTATTTTTGACAAAATCTAGTCTAAATACTCTGTGAATACATAATTTTCTATCACAAATTAGCAAATTCGTAAAATTATGAAATTTCGATTTTTAGGCCAAAAATTTTTTTTCAACTTCAAACCCCCACCATTTCTAAACTTCTCAACCGATTTTGCTCATCTTCGAACTCATCCAAGCTATTGAGTAGTAGGACACGTGTGCAAAATTTGGAGACGATCGGTCAAGCCGTTTGGGCCCTATCGTGTCACAGACAGACGGACAGACGGACAGACGGACAGACAGACACCGTGGTTACATAAGCCCTGGGTCGGGCTAAAAATTGAAAATGCATTTTTATAAAAGTGAGGAAAGTGGCAACAAGAAGATCCTTGTAAAAATCTTCACACCTCGTTAATTTTAAAATAATTTGCAAAAGTACTTCACGGTCCAAAACCTTTACAGAAGTGAGAGCTCATCAGAAATTGCAAATTAATCAATTTGAAATATTCATTGCATAAACATTCAAATTAAACAAACTTTAAATAATTGTCCCCAAAACGTGAGTTGAGTTGGTCATCAAACTTTTAAAATTACGCAATCTTTTCAGCACACAAACAAACTTAATTTTACATGAAGATAAAGCCACTTTAAATGAGTTTTAAGTACATACAAAACTCAACGGCCAAAAATTCAACATTTTTGTATATTTTTTATGACAGTTGCCTTAAAAAAAATTCAAGAGCTACCGACGCCAAGCTGTCTGGCATTTTTGCTTTGTTTGCTGCTTCCAAATATAAATTATAAAGTTAATCCCCTTCGTCCAGTTGACAACCGAATTGTACAAAAAATAAGGAATCTCAGGTGAGAACACCTGCAAACCAATAAGGGAACAAAAGTTAAACTTTCAGTTGTATTTTCTTTCTAATTAAAGTCATAAATGAAGTTTTCATGCACACTTAAAAAGTCAAAATTGTAAATTGTAAATTCCATTCATTTTGTAAGAATTTTAGCCAACTAAGTTATAGAACGAGTTTGATATGGTTGACATTTAGAGGCTGAGAAGGTCGGAGTTAATTTGACCTTACTGGAATTCAAGCTCAAGGCTGGAGCTGGACAGTTTATATTAATTCTTATCCCATTGTTCTCCTTATTTATACTTACTAAATACTAATACTTGGAGATATCTTCAAGTTTTTTGCTCTTGGAATCATTAGCATATCAAAACTATTTCGTCGTCATCAATATTTACTTTGATTAATATTAATGTGGCCATTGATATGCGCTCTGCATCCATTTATTGATTTGATTATTTATCTACCTACGAGACCCAACCTTAAAATAACTAATTTAATATAGTGGAATTTATCAAGTAGCGTCGTTCGTTAAGCAATATTATACCTAATATAGTTTCAGATTGCCCCAAATTATATTTCAATAGCCCCCACTCTGTGGGTGGGGCTACAAAGTCAAAATTTAAGGAAAAAGATCTAAGCGTTGTAAACTATCCTTGCGTGTAAAAACATGGACAGACGGACAATACAATGCCATAATGTGGCCACTTGATAAATTACAAACAAGTCTCAGGAATTTCGTCCAGCGTGGATTAATTTGCATGTGTAATTATACCTCTACGTGTAAATTAATCGTCTGCTGAGGATCCTGACACTTAACAATTGACAACAATCGAGAAAAATATTATGACGCCAAACTAAAGAGAAGAAAACATTCTGGATTTTTTTGCTTTAGATACTTAAACACTTGAAGTTATGTATAAATTGCATGTCACGTTTATTTATTTACTGACTGGATGATACGCAAAATCTTTGCGTGCCGATGATGCTTCTGGTTTAATTTTTTAATGAATTTGCGCAACGACCAATTTTCTTGTAAGAATAGCCCATAATTTAATCATGTCACAAGAAAGAGACAATTTGAGTGAAGACTTCTTCATTTTTTGGGATTTTACGGCATGACGAAATTTATTTAAGCTTCCTCTGTCAAGATGATTGTTGGTTTTAAGTCTTTTTATTATAATTCTACATCTTTTCAGCTTTAAGCTACTTTATAGTCCATCAAAAGTCCTGTCTGTCCAAATCAAACTGAAATAGTCCGTAGATGCCACTTGATTACATCCTCATTCATTTCCCAGCCATTACCCGTTGATTGGTTTACTGTTGAGGAAGGAAAGGTTTATAGAGAAGAAAAAAATTGTCTGGATTTTTATACGTAACACTCTTCAAAAACATGACAACTCACTCAAGCTTCATAATTCGTAGGAATTTTAAGCCTTTTTTTCAAAACCCTTTTCAAATCTAATCAACTCACCAAGTTTTAAGAAAACTAAAAAAAAGTCTGGACCCTTTCTCATGTAAATTCACTTTTTTAAGAATTACTTTTTGACAAGTTTCTGAGAACATTTTCATTTCAACATTTCATTTCAACCCTTTGGTCCATTGGCTATTAAATTAAAGTGGAGCATGATATAGAGAGAAGCTTTGGTTGGTTGTAGCTCATCATCATTCCATTTCCCATTGTTGGCTGGAAATGACGGACTGCTGACCCAGAAATGAATTTAACCTGCAACAGCTTAAAAAAGTTTGTACTAGAATGTAGAATCCAAAGGTCCACTGAATAATTTGAAATAAATGAAGACTGGACTTAAGTGTATAAGTAGTAGATAAAATAAATCAAGGGATTGGTAGAAGACAACTTTTTACGCATTTGTTCCAGGAACATCCACGCATTTTTATTTAGTTTTTTAAAAAGATGTACATATTTGTGGTTTCTTTTTGGACTGATGCCTTTCTGGTTTTTGGTAAAGATACAAGGAGCGATAGACTAATGTAGCAAAGCAACAGGTAAAAATTTAAGGTGCTTCACTCGCTACCATCAGAATCGTAATCACCTTTTAAAAAAGTGTGTGGCCGTTTCCAAGTTCAAAGTCAAAACCAAAAAGTGAAGCCCTTATGGCTAATAACCAAATGAGAAAAGGAGCAAAATATTACTTAAATAAGTTTGATGCGTGAAGCACTAATGAATCATTACAAGAGGGGAAAAAATAAGATAATGATACAATACAAAGATAATATTAGTTCGGCTTCAGACTCAATCATCCTTTGAAATATGGAGCATCCATTGGATTTTGATATTTTTGATCCATATTTTAAGATGATGACTAACAATAAGCTAAAGCTAGAATTTCTTATAAATTCCAGTAAAGTTGTCTATTATTATTAGCTAATGCTCGTTCATGTGAATCAATTTAAAGCTCAACTTTCCCAACAGGTAAATAAAATTGTATTGTACCTTTAGCTCAGTTTTGGATTGTTTGTGGGTCTATGCGTTGAATTGTAAGTGGCTGCAGGTATTTTTGGTTTCACTTACAGCCTCAGCCAGCCCACGGCCCGTACTCAGTCCATTGTTGGCCAACAAAGTAGACAGAGGCTAGGAGAGAAATTCAGAAATTTAGAACCACTCAGTCATTTCATTTATTTGAGTATCTGCATAATCCAATCAGAGTCCAGACAGTCTAATATTTCATTGATTGGTTCCATAGTTTGCTTTTGCTTTGCCAAAGTGATTCTTGGAAGTGCAAACATTCAACATTTGCACTCTAGCCGACCAACAATTAACAAATAAACTCTGGACAGTTACGCAATAGTTACAAACTACGCATTCCATTGTTGAAACTTTAATAATAATATAAAAGTATCACGGTCATCTGCACGTGCGTTTAAGCAAATTACATTGTTAACTTTGTTAATTCGGCATTGGATTAGTTCTACGTTAGTTGGTGACAGTCTCTGCATCTTAAGACTTGGCTAAAACCTTCCAAAGCAATTAGTGATTAGTCCTTAGCTCTCAAAAGTGATTGACTACTAAATTACTCAATATTTATTCACTTTCATCTCAAGTGTGCAAAATTGGAGAGTGCATAGCAAAAATTGCCGGATCTGAGGTGAGTCAAGTAATTTGAATTTGCAATTTGTAATTTACTGCATGCATGGAACTGCGTACTTTTCTCAACTGCAAAAACGAGTTTTTGCTTCAGCAGAAATATTTACCTGAGGGCAAAGACAAAATTGTCCTGCTCAGTAAACCACATCAAGTTAAAGCTATATTATGCAAATCATTAGTTAATTAATTGAGCAGAGCAGAGGAAAGTGACAAGTAAATATTTTAGTTAATATTTACCGATTGATTGATTTTCCATTTGTTGCAATACTTTCAATAAATACATGCAGCTCTTAAAATTTACATAATGACTTTTTAAGCTCTGCTCAAATTGTAATTTGACACTCGGCCTAGTTCCAAAGATAATTTTTAGTGCCGGGGAAATTTGACGCCTTTGCACAACATCCTTTAACTTTTGGCAGTTATAAAAATATATTTATGTAGCTTCCGATTTATACGCATTGTCATTGTTGAATTGTCATTGTTGGATGACAGAATTTAATCCAGGAAGTTCTATATATCATGTCCAGGGATTTATTTTACTACCGGAATTTAAACCGTACATGGACAAAGTGTATAGCATTACATATATTGTAAAAGTACATCCGGGAAGCAATTTAAGTATTTGATGATATGCTCCACAACTTCCAATTATGCTAAACAAACAGAGGAAACAATGAGACGCAGATTTTACGCATTTTTATTTTTACCTAAAAAAATTGTGGGTGGATACGCATTGATTGAATTTCATACAATTTCCTCAAAGACATTCTTGAGATTCTCATCCAATTTGAATGGAGTGGAAAATGAGACAAATTTTTGACTTGACATTTAAGTTTGTGGGTGGTGATTAATGGACACTCCCACATCAAACTTTAACAAATATTGACAAAATAGGATACTGCAGGCAGATTGATTGGTTTACGGTAATTTTGTTTGCGTAGGTGTTTGACATTTGACTCCTGGATTCATTTTAGCGTTGAATTACATTCCAACTTAACGAGCCTGGTTTAATGAGCTGATAAGATAAATTTAAAATTGGAAAGAAATTCACAAGGAAGAGATTATTTAAAAGAAATGCACGAATTGCGTGTCTATATAAATACTACAAGCCCAAAATTTTTAAAAGGAAAAAGACAATTGGAGGAAATTTCGTGTCCAGATTGACTTAATAAATAAGTACTTAATTATTAATGAACGGGAACATAATTAATGGGTAAAGTTCAACGGCTTGAAGATAACGTGATATTTCTGGTCATTGTTTGCTTATTACACAAAGGGCAAGGGCACAAGTTTATCCAACAAATTATTATATGACACAAGAAAGAAGAATTCCTATACTGCTTTTCATCATATCGCAAAATTGGACATGACCAAGACCAACCACTGTGACAAGTTGACAGTCGTTGCCAAATTCCGATGGTCAACTTTGGGACCAAAGTTAAACAAAGTCACATTGCCAATATTTTAAATTATCTCTCTACTTGACAATTCAATGTTTTTCACTTTTCTACTCGAGTAAAAAAGAAGATGCGTTTTGCGGTTTTATGGTTTTACGAATTAAAGATTTGCAAATAGTTTTTATTTGGCTGCACCCTGCAAAGTAAAGTAATTTGGCAAAAGTGGCCGTAAACATAAAACATAAACCCTGATCTATAATAATTTATACCACAAATAACGAAATTATTTTAAATCTCCTTGAATTGAGAGAAATTGAAAAAGCTGAAACTAAATGTTGCCTATTGTAAGTAGATATTTATTTAGTTGTAGGCCATGTAGTTAAAAAATAAATGAACTGAAAGCTGTTAAATGTAGCGTTGGATTATCTTTGGATTGATCACTAATTAATTGTTTGCTTCTTTGCCCACAAGATCACTTTCATTTTCAGACAAAAAGGCCCTTTTTGCAAATTAAACAAATGACTTAATTAGTACAAGGTATTTATTTAACTGGCTTAGACTAGTTTTAGATTCAAAGTCTGGAAGAATTTCATGAGAAGAAATTAATCGTGTCCATTTTTAATTAAAATTCTCCAAATATTTATTATCCATCTACAAAACAATCGCGTCGTGTCCAAATTTTTTTTGCTTCGTCTAATTTTGATCCAGGGCATATTTAATATGCTTGCAAATGATTTTAAGCAAGTAGCGTCTGTAATCTCGATTTGCCCCATTTTGTATTTTGGCTGCCCCCACTCAGTGGGTGGGGTTGGAAGTTACATAATTTGTAATTCATCAGACAGACAGACAAAATGTCTGATTCCTTAAATTAGCTAATAACCAACATATTTTTTGCCCATATAATATACGAAATGGTTTTATCTCTCGTTTTGATGGACAGTAAATAAAAATTCACGCTCTGGATCTTTCTCACATAAAACATAACAATCAATCTCACTCTTCTTCACCCAACAATAACTTTTGTTATTAATCTCATTCCATTTTTACAACATTACAACAGCACATTAGAATTCAAGATTTTTTTCCCTGTATTTTATAAAAAGGGAAAATGCATCCAAATCTAAATAGTTAAAAAATGAACTTGGTTTATTTACTAACTAGGCCAAAACACAAACTGCATTTGCATTTAAAGTATTTAGCTGTGTCCTCAACTGTAATTGTGTTAAACTTTAATGCCATTAGTTAAATGCAAGAGAAATTATTTAAGTGTCAGCTTCTAACAAATTATTTAACAAAACATTGATCTTAAGCTAAATTCCAGCTTTCAAAGAAAAAATCAGGGCTGCGTAACACGAGACTCTCGTCAGGTCATGACCATGAGCGAATTCAATTGTCTCAATTTACTTGTCTCATTATTCCGGCTCATCCTCCGTGACCAAAAAAAGTTGTCAATTAAATTAAAAGTGTGGTTAGAAGGACAGTGGGTTAAAAAATTAAATTAAATTGTAGGATTATGATTAGAAAGCAAAAAGGATTCCGCATTAATTTCTCAGGTCGTCGTCTGCATATAATAATTATTACAGAAATAACTTTCACATTGAGATGATCACTCACTGACTGACAATCAATTGTTTTGGGGACAATGGATTATTATTAACAATATTAACATCGTGATTATTGGCCAAGATTTAAGATCCTTCTTCCTTATGAAATATAATTTGTATGTAGTTGACAATTTTCATCAATTTCATTGCATAACCACAAACATTGAACATCCTCCCTGGTTTCATATTTAATACAAGTACTATGCTATATTTATATCTATCTCTATTCTCTAGACATTTCCTCTAACCAAATTACACAATATATATTGATTATATGTAATTATTTTTTTCAGAAAATGGACTCTTATTGTTTTTAATTGTGGGGGCCCTGTGATGGGATTATTATGGGTCGAGGCAGCAAACTCCGTCGCGGATACTCCCTTGAAGTAATTTTTGAAGAGGACCCAGATTTCTGCTCCAATTTGGTAATTTTTGTAATTTTTGCATCGGATGCATAGCAAATTTCGCAATCTTTACAAAAAAACAATTAACTAATTAACATAATTTGTTATTTACTAAACTAAGCTAATTGACTAAAATTCCGTTAACTGAATGATTGCTTAAAAATTGACAAAGGACTCTCTGGACTCTTTGGCCATTCGTTTCGGGGTGAAGAAAGAGAAGGAGGACGCTCTGAGTGTGGACAGTTTGGTGGAAGAGTATCATCTACGCTTTGGACAAACCGACAAGGAACAAGTTTATAGGAGTTTGGACGGGATTTGGGACGTTAGGTCAGACGACTGACGACGCTTGCTTAAATTCCATAAGCTTAAATTTTTGTTGGCAATTTTTTGCAAATATAATTTTTATATTTTTGTGATTTGTGTGATGCAGGGATATGGATACTTGTTTCATTGAATGGGACGAATTTTCGTTGGATTCTCAACCCTTTGCAAGTAAAATGAGTCCAGGAGGAGCGTCAATAAAATGTGAATTTGAGCCCCACAAAGTTCAGGACAAAGTTGACATGTAAGAGTTTTGATTTTTTTTTTGTTGACCCACAAAGTGACAATTGACTTGACATATAAATAAATAGAGCATCAAATGGACGACGAAGTCGCGTTAGCCGCAGACAAATTTTAGAAGCGCATTGGATATTTGACGAAAATGAAAACTTTGTTGAAAATGAAAAAGAAGTTGAAATTGAGGAGAAATCCGCAGAAATTTTGGATACGGACAATAACTTAGACTCTTATTTGTCCACGAAGACAGATGACACTGAGACAAATGCCTATAACTATGCGGACTCTGACCATTTTAATGACTCTTCCCTTGCGTCCACTCCCTACTCGAGGTTTACTTTGACATCATCACTGACGATAATTATTATTCTTTAATAATTAACTGTGGCTTTATTACATAGCACAAGCTCGGCAGGAAGCGTCTGTACCATAAACGAACCCAAACAACCAAAGTTAGAAGATTTAGGAACAATTAACACGGATGTTAAAAAGGTTCGAGCCCTCTTTGAAAGTCCTGCCCAAAGACTCTACTCTAAGAAATCAGTGAGCCCCACCCCCTCAAATGGAGTGGGAGGAGTTCAACACAAATTGAATCAACAACACACGGCCGTTGGGAAATTATTGCGTTCTGCGTACTCTCAATTTAACCTCGACGATCGAAATAGCGACATGGATTTCGCCGAGTTGTTGGTCAACGATCGAGTGGTCATCGAAGATTCAAATAATAACAATAACAGTGGATATCACACCGTGAGAAGAAAAAGGTATAAAAAGAACAAATTGCATGTTGACGTATTTAATTTTAGTCTTGTGAAAAGTGATCTCATTCAACTTTTGTTTTATTTATGATTATTATTTGTATGCACTTCATAAACTTAAAAATGCTTACTAATGATAATTCCAAATTTTAATGTGATTTGCTAATTTAATGGAATGCTAAACATTCAAGATCATGGTCACGAAAGCATATAGACATTTGTTTTTATTTAGTAGCTTCTGCCATGTCGAGAAAAGCGATTACTAAAGCTAAAACTAAACTGTAAATAAATTGAAATTGCTTTAAAACATTTAAAAATTATAATTAATTTTTAATTTTATTTTAGGGCCAAGGAGAATTTTGACAAAGAAAATGGATTTTCCTCCCTCCGCCGTTCTCGAAGCATGGAAATTTCTGCATTTTCCGACGAGTCTCCATCATCTCGACTTCATTCGTCACAGAATTCTTCAAAACCCTGCATTTTGGTAGAAGAACTGCCGGCTCCAGACACGGTTAAGAACGTTCGCACCGTTTTCGAGCAAATTTTAAAGATGCGAAACGAATCTGAAAGCACTAGCCTTGGGGGCAGTGCTTTGAGCATTGTCAAAAAATCCCTTCGTTCAATAAAATCGAACCCTTCTTCCAAAATCTACAGGTCTGAGAGCCTTCGGGATGATTTCCCATCTAGTCTTAAAAAATTTGGGAAACCGATTTGTTTGGACCCAAGATCCCAAAGTCCTTGCTCTGCTTCCGGTGAACATGCCCCACTCTCAAGACAGGCCTCAGAACCTGTCAAATTCTCTCCAAAAATTAATTCTCCGGTCAGACCCTTTGTTGAAAATAAGGATTTCAACGAACCAATAAATGAAGAACAACAATCATCTCTTTTTGAAGATGACAATCCTCCAAAATTTGTATCCCCAGAAGTGCTCCAAAGGATAAGGGCCCTTGGCTCAAGTACCACTTATTTCGGGGGTCAGGTTATTAGCAAAATTGAGGGCAGTGGGGGACGAAAGTTGCCCGTCTCAAGACGCCACACTCTTATGGATTTTAAAGAGTTTGTCCCAGATCTAAATAATTGTTTTTCAAATTCGAGCTGTAGCAGCAGAACAGCCACACCCACCGTCACGCCCACTCCAACCCCCACCAAAGAACGGAAATATATTCCCCGAAGGCTAAGCCCTGAGCTGGGAGATGTTTTCAGTTTGGGGGCAAACTCCATTGATACCACGCCAAGAATAATTTCTGTGGTTCCAAAAAGCCCTTCAAACTCTCCATCAAAAACGCCAAGTCCTGCAGGATCCATAATAGAAGGACGAGGGACCCCTGAGGGCCAAGAAGCTTCAATAAGAGGCTGTGTTTGGATCAACGAAATCCCTGTGGAACTTGATGATAAACGGATAAGGGCACGAAATAATGACTTAAAGCTTGGAAATGATGGAAATAATAATAATTTGTTGTTAATTAGTGATAAGCTAGAGAAGGTTAGAGACGTTAGTGGCGAAGGAGCTTGGTTTTAAAGGCAGCTAAACATTTACATAATTTAATAACCAGTTTAATTAAAAAGTTACCCCTGAACCTTCCGCACATATACTTTAATTTAAAATGTTAGAAATTGCATTGCTTTAATAAGTTATAATTGACAAAATAAAGAATAAAATTGCAAACAAATGTACATCAATAATATTATTATTGCACAATTTATTACTTCATCTAATCTATTAATTGAATACATAAATTATCTATAACTTGATGCACGATATAGTTATTTAAAGCTACGAAAACGTTTTTGGACAATATCTGTTGTTGCTTCTTTTTTAACTTCGCTATGTAATTATTAAATCAGTTATTTTTCGGTGCCTTTTCTATTACTATGTTCCTCATTAATTTGGCGATGCCATTCCAAATTCCGCTTTTCGACAGATTCCCCCCGAGCCACGTCCCTTCTTCCTAGCCGAATGTTGATATATGCTCCCACTGGAAAAATAAAATTAAATAAACTATTATCTAATTGATCCACCACCTTGTTCAATATATACCTGCGGCGATTAATAAAAATCCTATGTTAATTCGAATTCTGGCAAAAGACCTCGCCCTCAGCACCACGTCGCCGGGTAAGCTTGCAGGGATCTCTGTCCCCTTCTTAAACTGTCCAGACCATCGAAGAAATATTCTGTCCAGTTTGGTAGGGCTCATCCGTAATGGTTCTGCAAGTGAATGAGATATAAAAGTTAGAACAGAACAATAGGAACAATTAAAAAATCACCCACGTATAACATTAGGATTGGGAGGAGGGGCTGAAGAAGTGGTCCCTGACGAAGATTTCGACACATTTGACCCTGATCCTGAAGACGTCGATGCATTTTTAAACGCTGACGTCGAAAAGGTTTTAAAATGTGACCACATTTCAACAATAACTAACTCAAGACAAGATAGACAATATTAGACAAAATGAAGACGAGTTTAATGGATAAGTGGTTGTCAGAGACTTTTTCAGACAAAATTGCAGACGTGACTGATTTTTGGTGAATACTTCCTCCGCCTTGTCCCGGGCAGATAAATGAAATCTCAATTCGACAATTACCATTTTTTTTTATAACAACAGTAATTTATTAACAGCGTATAAAAATAACTTATTCCTGTTCCGAAATAACATGTTTGCTTCGTTCTGAGGCAAAAGGGATGGCTCCGGGTTTGGCGTGGGATCGGCGATTTCCTTCTCTGTGAAAACATAAAGAAAATATCTCACAATAAAATTTTTAAAAAGACGCTTTTCAATTACATACTTTCTCTTTTTTGAATCCTTAATGGTCATGTGTTCTTGTCGTGCCATGTAGACATGTCGTGGCACATGACGATGACGAGCTATGCGTTTTACTTGAGGGAAATGTGCAAATTTTTCTTTCAATGCTTCGTTATAGTTCATAGCATCCCTTTCTCTTGTCCTCATAATTCCAAGTTTTTCCCATGCCCTTGCTTTCCAAAGTCGAATGTTCATTTCGTCCGAGCCAGAAATTATATATTTGTTATCCAAACTCCAAACTACGGAAGTCAGACGTTGCATTCGTTTTGTGTGATAGACTTCTCGAGATCGGCCCTGAGAAAAACAAATCAAACTAAATTAGCCAAGTTAATATAGCCAGCATTTATCATACCTTGTCAACTTCAAATATTCTTATTGTCTTATCATAACTTCCCGTAACGATTTCTTTTCCTGTTGGACTGTAATCTACGTCAATTACGGCAGAGACATGGTCCATGAATATGTTCATAGGATCTTTCAATTGTCGCATGTCAAAGAGATAAGAGTTGTAGTCTTCATTGGCCACTACAAAAACGAACGGTTCCATTGGATTCCAGGAAATGGCGTTGGACCGGAGGCTAAGAACCACTTTTCGAATAGGACTCGCTCCACGGATATCGTAAAGCATGATACTTCTGTCGCTTGCGCAAGCACCTGACAATTATTTCATAAATTAAATAAATTAATGCCCAAGATATAAATTTATAAATTGCTATCTACCCAAAATGTTAGTCTGGCTGGGATTAAACTTGATAGCATTTAGCGTATCAACTCCCCAGTCGTATTTGTGAAGGGGTTCATTCCGTTGTCCTTCCCACAACAAGCAAGAATCGCCGCATGTCGCAAACATTGGCTTCTTAGCGTGGTGTGTAACTCCGGATAAAACATACTGCAAAATAAAATTGCTAGACTATAAATCCGATTAAATTATAAATAAATTATTGACAAAACAAACCTTTGTAATAATGCTGTGTTTTGCAACAGTGGACTCTTCCCCATCACTATTCGTCAGTAGGGGATTAACACCCCAAAATCTGATATTTTTGTCGTCCCCAACGCTAATTAAAGTTTCCCCATCCGGCGTAACGCTCATCCCTCTCACATATCCTTCATGGGCTTGAAGAGTTCGAACACAATTTCGTAGGGGAATGTTCCATTGTTTTATCTGCAACCAAATAATTGAAAAGTTAATCAACTTTTGCTTATTATTAAGTAACTAACTAAACTAAGTTAACTAAATTAAGTACGTACAACTCCATCGGCGGATGCTGAAAATAGGGAAGAGAGTTGAGTTGGGTGTTTATGTAGCAGTGCGACAGGGCCAGAGTGTCCGTCCAACGACGCCAAAAAGGGTTTGGCGAAAACTCGCTCCAGTTTGACAGCATTTAGGGCCCTCGTGTACTCGCGCTGGGCTTCGAATGGATGAAGCGCAGGGTCATAATTTCTAGGCAGCTTATGAAGATCCAATTTTGTCTCTCGCGTGTATTTGTCTGGATTTCGACTCAAAACTTTTACTTTCATTTCGTGGCTGCAAAACGAAATATTTTAGCTTATTTAAAAATTAATTACAAATTAATTACCTTATTAAAATTAGTCCACGTGCGGAAAAACTGGAAAAATTGAGACAAATTGAGACTGCTTTGAATTTCGGACGGAACTTTTTGGGTACATTGATACATTTTAGTTGTTTACCGGATTTTAATAAAATTAGTTGGCCAACTAATTTATAAAAATGGCAATGCCTGGAGTGGGAGTGGGAGTGGGTGTGCCCGTAGGTGGCATGTCACAGCAGCAACAAATGCTTCAACAACACCCTCAACAACAACAACAGCAACAACAGCAGCAGCAGCAGGGAATTCAACAACAGCCGGTTCCTCCTTCTCATCCCCAGCAGCAGGGCCCCCAAGCCCACCCCCAACAACAACAAACAGGTCTTAACTAGCTATAATCTATAAGCTAAGCTATAAAATTGAGTTGTCCTTCCAGGAGATCCAGGACGAATGGACAACATATCAAAAGCAAAATCACTCGTCGTCCCCATAAAAGATGTTTTAAGTAATGTTCTGCGAACAGCAGCGAGCGCAATTTACGCCAATAATATGGTCGATAGTGGCTCCAAACCTGTCGATTTTGATGTGTCAAGATTTGACAAAACGCTAGAGGAATTTTTTATTCTTTGTGATCAAATGGAAGTTCATCTGGTATAATATATTCATGAATTATTTTGTAATGCCCTTTAAGGATAATTATAATTGTCAATTATTTCTAGAAAACATCTATAGAATGCATAAATCAAGGGATGTGTTCTCAACGCTATCTTCAGACCCCGGTGGCCGTCAATCGGATGGAAGGGAGTATAACTTATCCTCAATACGTTGGAGTCGTTAAGGGACAAATTGCTTATGCAAAAGATGTTCATTCAACGCTATCTGAAGCGACGCAAAAAATATCCACAGAATGAATAGATTTTTAAGATTGAAAAAAGAGACGCAACGACGCAAGACTATTTATATGTGAGCAGTGATTAATAATTTTGTGGCTTATTGTTTTGTAAACTTTTGTAATTTGTCTTTAGCTTAGTTTAATTTTAATCGTGTCGTGAATAAATCTATGAATCATAAATTCAATTTACCTTGATATTATATAGCGTCATTTCATTGTGCATAGATTTCTTTGTCACATGCTTTCCATTGTGGTGCTTTAGCTTTCGCTTCTTTGTGTAAATAGCAGACGCTATTTGCAGTGCAAATTTTGCACTGTTGTCATTAGTACGAATATTAAAATTGACTTATAAATGTGTTAGTGATACCTTATCACTGCCATTTAATTGACTGATAACCTGTTGCTCTTACTTGTCAATTTGGGAGTTGTCGTTTAACTTGGCTGCCAAAGGTCAGGATGTACGGACAACAGCAAAATTTCGGGATGAATCAACAACCTCAATTCCCTGGGGGAAACTTTCCCCCACAAATGATGATGCCGCAGCCTCAAATGCAATATAAGCCTGTTGGCGTCTTTTGGTAATTTAAGCCAAACTCATACAAATTAATTTTACCTCAGATTTGACATTTTAATTGCTCCAGGGACATTGAGAACTGCCCAGTGCCCAAAGGAAAGCTCGCGTCAGCCATCATCGATTTCATTCGAAAGTTCTTTATCTTTAACCGTTTAAACCATCGGGAGTACGAGTTTCTTGTGGCGTGCGACGTCACTCGGACGCGTAAGGACGTCACTGAGGACATTAACAAAGCGGGCGGGGTCACGCTGGCTCACGTGTGTGGAAACGCAAAGAATGCAGCGGATGAGAAGCTTCGGGAATCGATGAAGAGATTTGTAGATACTCATGGTATTTTTTTTTTTGAGGAAATTGCGTTGGATTGATTTCATTTTGTTTTTCAGCATCATCAATTCCAACGCTGGTGCTGATTTCTGGTGACATTGATTTTGTGAATGACTTACGAGCATACCAGACTCGTCTAGGGTGCAACATCATTTTACTTCACGGCCCCAGTTGCTCTCAACAGTTCAAAATGGGATGGAATGAGGTGTGATTTGTTTTACTTTGGGTTGCTGAAAAAATTGATTAATAATATGTTTCCTTTTTGCAGATTTATGCTTTCGAGACGTTCTTGGTAATGATGGGAGGTCAAATTGGTGCTGCTTCTTCTGTAACCGAAGAGAATAAAAATCAAGGCTCGGTCAAAGTCAAGGGTGGAAATGCTAATAAAAAGGAGAAAAAAGATAAAACTCAAGCTCAAGGCCCTGGACCTAAACAGCAAGGACAAGGCCCTGCAAAAGGTCTTAATGTCAATCAAGGCCAACAGCAGGGACAGGGGCCTAACAAGGGAAAGGGAAACAATCCGAATAATTTAAAAGAAAATGCTGGACCTGGAAGCAATCCTAAACCTGGAGGAAAACAACCAACAGTAAATTCCCAGCAGAATCAAAATCAGCAAGGGGCTGGAAAGAAAAACAAGAATCCTTCAGGGGAAAATCTAGCGTCTAATATGAGCCAGATGCAAATTGGACCTAAAAACGTTCCAAGCCCTAATAAACCTGCTAATTCTGGTCCTCCTCCTGCCGAATGGATTTTGATGGTCACAGGACTTCCAGGAAAGGTTAAAAAAAAATAAAAATTTACACCTTGTTAAATTATACGTGCCCATCTTTACATATTTTTTTTACAAAAAATTTACCTGAAACAGATGGATTATCAAATTCTGAAAAGCCATCTTCAAACTGCGGCTAATGAAGTTGGAGGAAAAGTAAAGTTTGTGAACAACGGACAAGGATTCATCACGTTCCGAAAAAAAGAGGACGCGGACAAAGCAGTCCTTCACTTCAATGGTCGGGAGGTTTATGGAAAGAAACTGAATGTAACTTTTACGCGTTCGATTCCATTTCCAAAACCTGTGGCTGGAGCTGGAGAAAGCTTCACTTTTGTTAACAAACCGCCGGCTGGTAATTGAACTTTAAATATATCAAAAAATAATAATTATTTAAAAAAAGATTTATTGTTTGTTTTCAGGAGTTAAGCAAAGTACAGGACCTGGATCTGCTGCAACTTCGCCATCATCTCCTACGAGTCCTACGCTTGCTCAGGCTGTTGGAGCTTTTGCTCTTGGAGCTTTGAAAGAAATGCATGATCAACAAAAGAAGAAACGAGGGCAAAATAATGGCCCGGGGTCACAGAAAGAAATGGACCCAAATTGCAGCATTCAATAATTCAGTAAAACAATCAGCAAGCAACATTTAGGATTATAATTTAGGATTAGATTATTGGGTTTAAAATAGAATTAGTTTCTAGTTGATGTTCTGGATGTTTGTTGCAATCAGCAATTTTTTTAAATTTAAAGCCACTATGGAAAGGCTTGTGATTAGTTGATGTCATAGCGTGTCCCTCTGCGAGTCATATCTTGGTGTTGCATGTGTTTGTTCACTGTGACCCAAGAGGCCAAGAGGATACTCCTATGAGGAGTTGACCACTTAATAACCTCTTATTAACAATTTTTGGAAGGGAATCTTTGTTAATAGGTCAAAATTTACTACGGGCAAAGTAAATGGGTTATTGAGGTTTTCTGTGCGACATGCGTTGTAGGTGATGGGAGTTCTCAGGGCTTGTCCATTGACAGAAAATACCGTCGGACTAACGGTTTTTGTCACATTTTGTGCCCGAGAAACGCCCTTGTGACGTTGTTCCAATGCCACAACTACAACCGGTCTAAAACTGATCCACTTTTATAGGGCTGAGTAATTTAAATTTGGTCACACTCAACATGGTTTTTTATTTTTCAAAATGGTTTTTAGTTTAGTTTTAGTTTATAGTTTGACGAAATTTAGTTTGACATTTTTATGATTTTATGAATATTCATTCAAATTTAGGTTATTGGGTTTTAAATTTTAAAGTTATTGAATAAATAGAAGGCATTAAATTGTTTCTCAATATTTGGCATTTATTTGTTTAATTTCACAAAAAAAAATATATTGATCACTACTTATTGTCTCTCATTGTTCCATTTTCACAAAAAAAAATCATTCAAAAGGCTTGGAATATTTCCATTAAACCCTTTAAAATCATGGATGAAACGTAACAAGCCTACAAATGGTAGTGACAAATTATTTTTAGAATGGGTTCAATTTAGAATAATTTAGATTATTTTCCTCCTTGGGAAGGGACTGGAATGCCAAGGGCTTTGAGGATAGCTGAATTTTCAACGTGGTCCGCTGGATTATCTTGACGAAAGTCCAACAAAACTTGAGCTCCTCCTTTAGTAATTATCAGAGTTCCTCCGTTTTGTAAGCCATCTCCCTGCAAATTATGGGGAAGTTTTTCCGTCTTGTTCTGAAATTTTTGAAAAGTTAGTTGAGCTGCTGAGAGGAATTAAAATATACTGCATAAGAATATGAACCTTGGCCATTGCGTCCCTCGCAGTTTTGTTGAGCAGACTCATTAAAACCCCGATGGTCCCGAAACGTTTGTAACCCATGTCTTTATAAGTTTTTTGACCAATGTCCACATACAAATCCCCGTTGAAGAATCCTCCCTATCCATCCAGAATAATTTATTTAATTTATTATCATTTCCACAAAATATTACGAATATTTACTACTTACATCAACAAATTCCTGAAGCCCAAACTCTTCAAGGCCTACGCCAACATTTTTAACGTCATGAGACGCTAGCAAAGCGGTAAGAGATGACAACTCCTTGGCCGCCTGCCGACAAAACAGTCATCCAAATCGGCGGAAGAATGTGAGGACAATTGTCTGCTCCTTCCAAAGACTTTCCAACTTGACTTGGCCCATGGAGGGAACCTTTTTGACCATGTTTGCGCCAATTTTCGCCAAATCTATCGGTGCCATTTCTTTAACAGCTCGAAGATGGATTTTATTATAACTGCTCAAAATTTGAGCCTCAAATAGCTGATCAAATACAATTAAAATTAGTTTAACTTAAATTTAGACTTAAATGATTGTGATTACAAAATTGGGGAGTGAGCCTCAAAAGGGACAAGGAATGATCTTGATAAATTCTACTCAAAGATTGGACATGGACAATTTATTTGTTTCCACTTTTGTTTTGAAGTACTTTGTTGATGTCCTTGGAAAGATCTGCGTGTTTTTGTGGAAATGCCGCAAACTGTGGCAAAAAAGTTGGCAAACTGAAACTTCAAACTTGCTCTGTCAAAAAATATTTTGTAAATTGATGAAAATATTTCAAACTTTGCTACTATCCAAACGTTTTTGGCACAACGCTGTTTGTCCTACTACTTTAGCATTTTCAACCATGAGCAAAAAAGCGCTGATCGTGGTGGCCCACGGGTCGGAGGAGATCGAAGCCGTCACTCCCATCGACGTCCTCAGAAGGGCCGGTGTTACACCGGCGGTGTAAGCAATTTAAAAAACAACAATGAAAAACAATAGAAAATGAATTGTTATTTGGTAATTTCATTACAGGTGAATGTAATAGTCGCCGGTTTGGAAGATGCAAATTCTCAGACTTGTTCTCGAAACGTTGTTCTAGGGGTTGATACTTCGTTTAAAGAGGCCCAGAGCGAAGGTCCTTTTGACGCCATACTTTTGCCTGGAGGGGCCAAGGGAGCGGAAGCCTTTGTAGCGGTAATTTAAAGAACAATTGGAGAACAATTTTTTAGCTTTGTTCCTCATGTTTGTTTATATTCACTCTTCAGAGCGAGGCGTTGGGACAATATCTTAAAGAACAGGACAAAGCTGGTAGAATTGTCGCATCAATTTGCGCAGGTAATTATTATTTTAAAATATGAAATAAATAATATGTGAATTGAAAAATGAAAATTATTGAAATTTTCTTCAGCCCCCACGGCCCTTAAAAAGCATGAAATCGGTATCGGTAAAAGTCTGACCTCCTATCCTTCATTTAAAGAGGCCATGACCTCAGGGAATCTCTACAATTATAAGGAAGACCGTGTGGTCGTAGACGGTATTATAACTTCAATGAAAAGCTCTCGGAAAATCATCAAATTAAACGTTCTGTCGTTTCAGGGAACATCATCACAAGCCGCGGACCTGGGACGGCTTTGGAATGGTCACTTGCCATTGTTGAAGCTCTTGTCGACAAAGAATCCGCAGATAAAATTGCAGAAGCCATGTTACTCAAATCGTAAAAATTTTGAAGTGTTGAAGACACTGATTTAATTTTATTAGTTAAAATTAGACCTTAACGCAAGTTATATAAAAACTGCTAATTATTCTACAAATTCTAGATTAAAATTTCCAGAAGATAATGCTGCAAATTGTTGAAATTTCATGCATATTACAGTGGTCATGTGGTGCCATCTGCGTACGTCACGTCATGTCCAATTTTTATATAGGGTTGGAAGTGTCCTACTCGTCTTCGTCATACGGGACATGAAGATAGTGGACAATGAAATTGAAGGTTATTAGTTACGGCCTATCATAACATTATAATTAACTACTCATTAGTTCAGTTTTCGGGTTTTGATTTGAGATTTTCAAAATGTGTCAAATATTGTGAATTAATTTTTAATTAGTAAGTCAATTAATTTTTAACTCTACTCTACTCTAGTCCACTAATTTATTCCAATTGTTGACTATTCCAAGTAATTCCAAATGACTCAACTGGAGTGAATCATTAATTTGTAAACTAAAATTAGTACATGCCAAAATTTACAAGTGGTTGTGCTTGGACAATTTGTTTAATTGTGAAGGGTCCTTCCTTATAAGGACCTCAGAGTTTTGTAATTGGATCTAGATCCTAATTTGGAATTATATAATTGCACGGTAAGCATTTAAATTGTTCTTCTTGTGGGTTGAGCATTGAAATCAATTTGTGATTGATTTGTTCTTTAATTTAATTGCAGATATGAATTTGCAAGTTACAACTGCTCAAAATTGTTCCGAGGACGTTAACGAAATGCTCCAAATTGAATTGTTCCGTGTTCTAGTAAACTGCTGTTTGTGTCAAAAGAATGTTGATTACTGTTGATTGTTAAAAAAAAAGTCTGACAAGGATGGAAATTGAAGAACACTCAAGATTTTATTCTTTTAGCACAATTTGATAGTGAACAATTGCCATTGTACTAAAAATGCTGTAAATCTTAGTCGGTAAGTTTCGTTTTGAAACAAAAAGCTTGGTTTTGTTTTTGCAAAGCTTTGAGATTTTTTGACACCATTTTTGATTCAATTTTCGACAAATATCAAAATCAAATTGCTTCGATTTCGATACCATTTCTGAATTTAACATTTTAGTTCTTAAAATCTTCCTTCCTTGCAGTCTCTTATATTATATTATATCCGGTCTCACTTTCCATTTTCTTTTTGTGCAGTGCCTGTTAACATGCAAAGTAGTTAATTAGTGCTGGTATTTGCTTTTCATTAGTTTTGTTGGGCTCTGACACGACTGCTTCTTAACACTTTGCTAATTTTAATTTAATGTGCTTTACATCCATCCTTAATCTCTCTCTCTCTCTCGTCTCTGCTGCTAATTAGTGCTAAGACCTCCACATGCAAAATTAATCACACTTTTGGGACTTCTTTAATCTTTTCTTTGAAGGGGTCTAAAAAAAACTTATCATTGTAGGGGATATCCTGTTTGATCTTTTTGTTGCAGTAACTTGAGCCACCCAGTAGACAAAAAAAGTTTGGATTCGATTCGTAATCATTTACTATGTTTAATGTTTAAATATTTACATAAGCTTTGCTTTAGCAAGCAACCATTATTTTTGCTCTGTTATCGGCAGTTTTTTAAGCTGATAAGTCCAATCGCATCCCTTGAACAGACAGAGTTATAGTCAGACAGAAACAGAACTGAATCACAGTAAGACAGTAAAATTTTCTGTTCGAGGTTTTGCTAAGAAAGTGACGTGAAAGGAAATTTTTTATGGTTTTCTTCACGTCTTGGCAAACATTGTGGCTTTGTGGTCATCATCAACTCAAGTGGTGGTGTCAAAATCAATAAGCAAAAGAAATCTATCCGTGGGTCATTTCCTTTGCAAAATCAAGCCAAACTCGAAGCTGCATGAAATTTATACGTGGACTATAGTATCATTTGTTTTATAATTTTGCAGAATTACATTGTCCATTGTCCTTAAAATTAAGAATTTTGCTCTGGCTGCCTCCGCTGACAATTGACGGCCAAAGTTTAGCAATGGACTGGAGATCGCTTGATTAAGCAGTAGTTTAAAAAGTGTGGTGTGCCTTTTGATTGAAAAACTTTTCAATGTGAAGAAAAGTTGTTAATACTTTGTTAAAAATGCCACCCCCACCTCCAGCCCCACCCCCTCCAGGGTTTTCTCTGACGTCGTCATCCACCAACTCATCGTCAAAAGACCCTGCTGCAAGAAATCAACTGTTGAGTTCAATTCGTCAAGGGGCAAGACTCAAAAAGACTGTGACAAATGATCGAAGTGCTCCAATTGTAGACGGTAAGTTTCAAATTAAAAAAGCTATATAATAAATAATTATTTAATAGCAGGGTAACAATGCAAAAGAAAGTTTGATTCTTCATTGTTAGTATTTTATTGTGAGGGTGGAAATGACTATGAAATATTTCATAATTGATCTTGATCTTCAATGAACAAAGAATGAATTTTGGCAGATGTGAAATGTTCCCATTTTGGTGGCGTTCCAAAAAAGTATCAGGTCTGTCTAAGTCTTAGATTATATAGTAATCCCAAGTTCATGGTCGCAAAAAAAAGAATCTCGTAAACTTGTAACAAAAATGGGGGAAATTAGTTTGTTATCGTATAGATTATTTTCCGAGGGCGAGATAGAACAAGGGACTGACGAGGGTTAACAATTTTTGTCATTGTTTCGCAACTCGCTAATAATAATAATAATAATTGTTCTTTTATGTTTTCTTTACAGCAAACAAGAGCAAGAGTCTCTCTTCTTCCGGTTCAAGTCCAAGTCTTTCAAATTCCGTCAGTTCTAGTAGTTTAGGAAGTAGAAATGGACTTGGCGGCGGAGGACCCCCAGGTCTAGGGGATTTATTTGCTGGTGGAATCCCAAAATTAAAGCCTGTTGGAAGCACACCCCCAAAAGGTCCTGGAGGATTTCGAGCTGCAAACAATGCGAAAAAAGAGCCAAGCCCAACGAAAAGCTTGAACAACAATTCTCAGTTTTCGCACAACTTCAACTCCAAGCCATCCAATAATCACAATTTTAATAGTAATAATAATAACAATAGCAATAATTCGCTAGCCATGAAGAGTAATCCACCCCCACCCCCACCATCAAATCTTAAGCCTGGCGGATCAGCCCCCGAAGAACGAAAGACAAATTTTGGGAAACCTTCGTTAGCTCCCAAACCACCAGGACCCAAACCTGACCCTCCCCCTAAACTTCCCAATCTGTACATTCCTCCACCTGGGGCGAATGGACCAGAATCGTCTTCTTCAGCTTCAGCCACACCCCCTTCCGCGGGGGGCGTGAGTGTTAATCGAGCTCAGAGTATGCGGATGCCAAAGCCTGCAAGTCCAGCGTCTGCAAGTATAGAATACAGGACAATGGGAAGGGCAGCAGGACTTAGGGAACTGAATTCGTCACAACAACCCCCACCGCCCCCAAGAGTTCTTGTAAGAAATATAAATTATTGTTAGTTTAATTTTTAATTTTTTTACCATTTCAATCATAGAATGGTGG
>JAQIXN010001063.1:0-23493 GCA_034698145.1 Proisotoma minuta | reverse complement strand
ATATATATATATATATATATATATATATATATATTATAAATAAAGTAGGGGAAAAAATATATGAATAACATACTTGGATGGGGCAGGCGGCCGTGGACGTTGGAGCAGCGGTAACAGTTTCATTAGTGCTAGACGGTGGAATTTGGTTTGTCGCAGAGGACGGAATTGACTCAGAATCGGAAATGTTTGCAGCCTCTTCTCTAACTAATTCCTCTTCAACAGCAACCGGTACTTTTCGTCGTTTGTTAACAAAATACTCAGAGTTGGCAATTGCTACGAGACTGTCTCTTAAAGCCTTAAAAGTAATACGATCTTTGGTTGATTGAGAATCCACCGATTTCTTGCTACCATCTATACAAAATAGCAACAATAGAAAAAACTTTAATAAATTGCAAAATAAACATTTTGTTAAAAATATTACTACTCACTCACCCAACATATTGAACCAATTTGAAGCAAGCATGTCAAGTACTTCATCAAGAGTATGGTCAACGTTAAGTCCAGTACAACGCAAGAATGGATGATTTTTTTGGAAATGAAGCAGAGTTTCCAGACTTTGGAGATCAGTTTCAGTAAGTTCTTGAATTGTACCAAATTTCTCCTGTTGATTATTTTTTTTTGTTTAGGATTTAGATAAAAGAATTATAATAATAATGTTGTAATAATAATGTAATTACCAATTCATTTAAAATGGATTGGAGGAGAAAAAGATTCCTCAGTTTTTCAGTCTCAGCAACCGCTCTCTCGGCAAGTTCGGCTTTCCGTTGTTTTTTGATTTCCCTTTTCGTTTCCTCATTGACTTGACCAATTTGCTTGATTAAATCACGAGCAAACTCTAATTGTTGCATCACTTCTCCATATTTGGCAACGGCAGCCAACTGGTCCGCATTCAATTCTTTTCCACCATCCTGCTCGCTTTTGTACTGGTCCAACTTGGCCTGGAAAAAAGAGTCACCACATTTTAATTTAAACAATAAAACCAAAACCATTGTAAAACACTTGAGAAGACAGTTTATCATTATTCTTACTTTTCTCTTCTCCAAATTTCGGATTTTATGCTCTATAATGACAACGGCAGGTTTCATTGGATAGTTGACGTAATCCATCTCGACAGTTGCGACTTTGCCCAGGGAAGGAGCAGGGTTGACTGAAGGCATTATCCTCCTCCGGAGAAAGAGGTTTTAACTACAGAAAGAGATCGCAGAAATTGACGGGGGCCTAGAGAATGAATGGAACAAAGGAACAATTAACAATGCTACTTTATTACCGGTATTTTATAAAAACTAGCTTGGCCTATGGCCTGTCTATTATCTGGGGGCTGTTTGTGGGGGGTAAGGGGAGGGGGGACGCCCTTGGCTGTGGGTGTGGTTGGCTTTTTCGGGAGAGAGACTTACTTGAAGTTGCTCGTGGTTTTTGGTAGAAGCGAGTGACTGACTAATGCACGAGTCGGCATTGGATAGGATTTGGGGGCGCCCTCTCTGCCGTCAAACAGCAAACAGACGTCTAGCTTCGGTATGGCATTGGGAATTATGTTTCCCCTGCAGGAAAGGCGGAAAGCTTGAAATATCCAGCTTCAAATGGATAGGGCACACAACAACTTGTAAGTTTACTTTTTGCAAAACGATAAAATAAACCCCACCCACCGGGCCCCCGGAGGAAGAGCAGCTGAGGGAATGTGGGGGCGTAGTATCTAGTTAATAATCCCTTCAAACAAATTCATTGGTTTTGTGGCTAATTGCTCTTGTTCCTTGTTTTTAGCGGTGGGGGTTATTCTACAGGGAATATAAACTCTGGGCCTCCACCAAGTCCGAACAGAATGAATCCGATACAAGGGAGTGGCCCTGCAGTCGTCGCCTCTCGTCCCCCGCAATCCTCCTACATCTCAGCCCCCCACGGCCAAAGGAGAGGGATGATGGGCATCGGCATGGGGTAACATTTACTCTATTAGTATAATACCACAGGGATTAACAATCCATTGACATTCACCATTTTCAGACCTATGCAAGGAGGAGGAGGAATGACAATGTTAGGTTTAGGTCGTCAAGGGACAGGTTATCCAGGAAATTCAGATCATTATCCACCAATATTAGATCCATCAGAATTCCCTTCACTCACAAGTCGATCACTAGCACAAGGAGACGCATACCATCAGAATCTGCCGGCCAAACCTTATGGTTAGTTGCCATTATCCTTATTATTATAAAATTATAATTATTATATCATTATTATTACTATATGTTGAATTAATGAATGTAATATTTAATTAACACTCAATAGGGATGGTGAAGCAGCCAGTCTCCGAAACTAGCGCCTTTACTATGAGTTCTGAAGACTTTCCGGCCCTTCCAGGTACAGCACCTTCGAGTGGAACAAGTAATAATGATACGGGAGCTCAAGCAACAAACGCAAGTCAGGCTATGGACAACTCTTCCCAAAATAGATTAAACAATCAAGGGGAACTTCCGCAAAAGAGGGGAATTGTCACGTCTCCAGACGGTATGCTAAAAAAAATATTTCAAAAGTTATTTATTGCCTTTTGTTTTATGGTTTCTTTACAAATAATTTATTGCTTTGTATTATTTTATAGGGAAGGTCACAAATATTCCAGCAAGCATGGTGAATGACCAATTTGGGATGGTTGGACTACTGACGTTTATACGTGTAGCTGAGACGGATCCTAATTTGGTATCACTGGCTTTGGGGTTTGACTTGACGGCCCTAGGACTGAATCTGAACGCCAGTGATGCATTACACCCTAATTTTGGTGGGCCTTGGGGTGAAGGTCCTATTAGAGCTGAGGATGTTGATTTCAACGTTCCCCAAGAGTACAACATTAGTGATCAGATACGCCATGGGCATGAATTTGTCTCATCAATTAGGTAAATATAAAATTATTATGATGATGAATTTTTTTTCTTACAATTTCTTTTTTCTTTTTTGATAATTATTATTAGGGAAAAGCTGGCGCCTCTCAAGATGAATAGATATAAGGAAGAACTGCTATTCTATTTGTTCTATACTTACACGGGTGATGTCTTGCAAATTCTAGCAGCTGCAGAGCTGTTTAATCGAGACTGGCGTTACCATAAGGAAGAAAAGATATGGATCACAAGAGCACCGGGATTGAGTCAAGTTGAAAAGGGAGGAAACTTTGAGAGGGGAATGTATTATTTTTTCGACCCTATAAGTTGGCGAAAGGTTCCAAAAGAGTTCATTCTTGAGTACGATAAGTTGGAAGAGCGTCCCACCGTTCCGAATCACTTTCTTCATGCGTACCTCGCTCCCTAACGTTTCCTACTATCAATAAGTTGGCATGCGAATAATATATTGTCTGCTAGCGTTTTTTATAGTATAGAGTCGATTTTCACTTCTTTCACATACCAGGAGAAGTATTCTTAATAAACGGTTGTTTTGATATTAAAGAAAGAAGACAATTATGTAAATTTTGCCACTTTTACCATGTCATTTATTTATTTAAGCACTCGTTATTACTTGGCTTCAATGATTTCGTTGAAATGCCTCAGAAATAATTAATCCACGTCATTGCAGCACTTAACAAGAATAACCCAACACGGTCACTTTATTATGATCCAACCAAAAAAAAAATTATTCTGAACAACAATTCTAAATATGCCATCAAACAAGCAAACCAATTTTAGTAACACACTACTGCAATTTCTTAAATGCTACAAGGGAAAATTGACAAGCAGGTCGTTTGACGGGTAACATGTAGCTGCTATAATGGATAGAACTACCAACACCAAGTACTACTCTTTAATTTCTAATTACACATTTTAAATTTCATATTAACAATAGCATTTCACTTTAATCAATAGCGAATGGGAATTGCATGAACCATATTAAAGGTAGTCCCAGAATCTTAAAAGCAACTATTATTATCATTATCATTATTATCGTTACAATGTATACACATATTAATATGTGTGTGGTTTGGTTAAGTTACAACAATGCTGAATTCAGGAGGCTAAGAGTTTTCATATATATATATACTATGCAAATTTAAATGTTTGACACTCTAGCATATTTTTAACTAATTTTAATCATTCTACTACATAAAAACAACGAATGCATGATTTCTAAATTAGGGCAGCATATTATAATACTTTTACGTAACTATACAGCGAACAAGGGGTACGATTTTAATTTCTACTTTCTCTCTCTCTCTCTCTCTCTTTCTCTTTCTGCAATGGATAAATGATCTAAAGGTGTACAAATTATCTATACTTTTTGTTTTACAAGGGTGAGGGTACGATGGGTGGTTGAGATGTTTCATTTTATTTTATGTATGATGAAAGTCAGTAAAGTATTCATTCCTTGGTGTTTGTGGCTTCTCGTTTGCCCAATCCAAAAGAAAACTGTCGCTGAGGGTTGGCTCTTCTTTCTGCAGTCGGTCCATTTCCATCATAATCCTCAACCGCATCATGGCTTTGTCTCTTTCCCAAGCCAAAAGAGTAAATCTTAGATCGTCGCTCTTGCCTGAATAAAAAAGAAAGTAATTGTATTTATGACATTATGACCATAAAGTATAATTTAGAAAAGACTTGACAGGATCACATCTTAAATAAGCATCCGTCTAGTCCACTCATCTTCAGTGTTTGGAGATTCAAAGCTCACACATAATGTTATATACTTATGTAGGTATATTAGATAGTTGCAAAAAGATCAATGAACACACTTGACCCCAAAAGAGCGTATATATAGATAGATACAGTATGAAGCAATATTAATTTTGAGAGTTTGGTGAAAGTAATTAATAAATGAAGGAGCCAAAAGTTCCAAACACCGAGACCAATGCATAGAAGAAAGATAAAGAAGGGAACCGATATGTGGGAGCGAAAGAAGAAGAGCCAGCAGCCAGTTTCCAATCATAATCCATTAACCTTTTGCCCAGTCCGAAAGCATAAGCTCGGCTCCGTTTTCCTTGGGCATAAAGGAGCCCTTCCTTGTCCATCAGGGTGTCCATTGGGGACAACTGTTCCTCAACAGAGTTGCTGTTCTCCTCAAATGATCGTTTTCCAAGTCCAAAGTCGTAGGAAGGAAGTCGTTTGTAGTATCCTGCCGGGTATTGGTACAACAACTTCATCTTCTCATAGTTGTCCGACATTTGACGTGTCCAAACACAGACGCAAGATCCCAAAAATAAAAACAGGATTATTTGGGGTGCCGTGCTAGTTCCTGAGCGTTGATGCATCTTCATCGTCTCTCTAGAGGGGTCATCAAACACTCATTTTAATGATTATTAAATTACTATACTCTCTTATTTTCTCCCAACATTTTTATCTCTAATTCTCAGTGGACTATGAACATTTTTAATAAAATACATTTTTTACATCCAATCTTTTCCCCAGAGATTTACAACAATGAAAAAGTTTCCATTTAAATTCCAAACTATTCATTAAAAGCTATTACGTCCGCGTTTCTCGAATGAATGTATGTGTATTCATACTTTGTTCTTTTGTAATGAAAATCCAGGAATGGAAAATGTAAATCCATGCACCTACACAATTTTGGATACGTCAGAAGAGATAGCAATTTCTCCAAATGTGAATAAGCAAAACAAGTCCTATTTATTTTGAAAACGGAATCCATTAGTTTACAGTGAATGAATATACTACACAAGGTCATGTCTGTCCATTTCATGTCTGAAAAGAATTTTCCACTTTACCAAGAGTGTCATTGGGAAAGGAAAGCATATATTGTAAAACAGGAATTACAAAAGGAATTGTCAAAATTAATTGAAAGCTAATGAAATTCGACATAGTGGCCAAGGATGAAGGAATTAATGTTGACCTCGGCAATATTGGATTTGGGACAAGGAAGATGGGAAACCGGATAGCAATTCTTTTCTCCCGTCTCACTTTCACCCCAATATTTGCTCCTTCAACTTTCGCCAATTGTCAGTGAATGGAAATTGGGGACAGAGTATTAAATTCATCCTCATTCCAAGACTCCTTCATCATTCATCATTACAATTCGGATGATAGGGGTCATTTCGCAACAGCTTATGCAAAAAATGGAATACATATTGCAATCAATCTCTCTCAAAGAGTAATAACAAATTTAGCCTTCCTCTCTCTCTCTCTTTGCCTCTGCTATCACAAGCTTATTATTTCCGTTTGTTGTATGCAAAACAAGGCAATTAAGCTCTTTCCACATTTGCTAAGCTCTTTCTTGCCCCCAGTACAATAATACTTTTAATAATACTGCGAATGCGGGTGAAAGTGAATAAAAGCAATGCAGTCAATGTGGACTGAGGGTGTATTATCCCAGATTTAGTTAATCCCCTTGATGGAGACCGTGCTGTCCAAATACAACTAAATTATTTCATGTTGCCACTTTCACCTACGTGAGTTGAGCTTTAGCATCCACCTCAAATAATCATCATGTTATTGATTAATGACGGGTATAATGTAATATCAAGGTGTGAGATGTGTAATCCATATTATAAATATAAGACATGAATGGTAAATATAAATCCAGCAGCAGCAATAACTCTTGTTGCAACAAGTGGGCTCGATTGTTATGAAATGTTAATACTAAATGACATTTAAAAGCTGCTTTGTCCTTGTGCTCCTAACTTATTCAACATTTTGACGGTAATAGTTTTGCAAGTAATAATAGATGAGGTGGATAAGGAATTTTGTTGAGAAATTTCATTTTCCGAGGAATTGAGTAGTGAAAGTCAAACATGTTCTTTGCATGGGAAGGAGATTAGAGGGAAAGTTGCAGTGGTGAGTGGGCTAAGAGAATCAAACAAAAAGGTATTTGATTTGATGGGAATATTGAATTGAGTCACCACGCTCAAGCATTTTCTTCTCCCATGATTTTAAGCTCAACTCTCAGGCTTTTAAAAGTATGCATAAGTAGATTTAGTTTCCCAATTTTACTTTATGCCCCCTGTCTGTCAACAATTTTAGGAAATAATAAAATCATAGGAACAATTTGTTTTCACTTTCACTAAATCAATTTTCTCTAAAACCGCACCATTAAAGGTCCTTAATGGACTTTGCAACCACGCATCATCCTGTTTTTGGTTAAAACAATGCACGCGTACCAAAAGTATGGAAAATATTTCAATTTCTATTTTAAGACACTTTTCCGCAGCAACTTTCTTCATTATAGGGAAATCTAATAAGACAAAAAGCTACTTAGTCAAAAGTTTAGGGTAATACAAAGCTTAAGAATTAAGAGTGCTTAAGAGCCCCCACCCACACACATATTCCATCCATTTACTAATAATAGTTCTAATTATATACCAAGTATTTATACAAGGCACACATGTTGGTTATTGTGTTAGTAAGAACATTCAACAATCTCATACTTTCCCCTTTATATTTGCTAAATTTCTAAGCTGCAAAATCCTTGACTCATCATAAAGATGTTATTAGCAAGTTCTTCATTATATATGAGACGCAATTAAAAGAGAGAAGGGTGAAAGTTCTCTCCGCCGACAAAATTTGCTTCCCAATAAGTTCAGAAACTAATTAAATGTAGCCGTGCGAACAATATCCTTGTTTTCATCATTATGAGCAGTTCACAGTTCTGCATTTACAGCGTTTACATGTTCTGCAAACTTTTGGACTGCTTTAGGTAACAATTCAAAGTAAACTAGCGGAAATTGTAGATAAATTACATAATTTGCATGAGAAATTGGTATATAATGCTAGCAAATTAGTTGGAATAATTGAATATAAGGTACAATACAAACAAATACTGTCCTCGGCTAGAGTCTTGTAAATAAATATTCATGACGTCAAATGCACTAAATTGCCCCACCAGTCAAATAATTATTCAATACTTTGAAAACAAATTAGTTCCCTGCAAATTTCCACATAATTTGTTGTCCTGAAATATTGTGAGATCTTTTTTGACTTCCCTTTTACTGTGTTCCCAAGTAATTAATTAATATAGCGTTATGATTACCTTTTGGCATCATTTGAATCAATTCGCCCCAAAATGACATTTCATGTTCTTTCATTCAGGAACAAGGAAATAATGTAAAAACGATCTTATTTCTCAAAGATTTCCAAGGAGCTGTATTACAAAATTACAATGACCGATGTGGAGACAGACCACGGTAAAAGTAATTGGAAAGAGAACGGGAAATAAAATTAATTCCAATAATCAACTCTCGTTAGGTCATCATTTATATTTTATATGAATCAACAGAGTGAAAGACTAAAATAAAAGCTGCAATTGCAATTTAAAATCATTGATTTTACCAAAAGTCGCTTGATACTTGTACAATGAAATTGTCTCTTATTGCTTTCTACATTTTAACAAGTTGTGTCGTTGGGTTAAAAGAACTTTATTGGAAACCCAATTTTGAAGACAATCTCCAATTATAGAGCTCAGCAGACATTTCAATTAGACTTTACAAAGAATTTTATATAGGTGTCAAATTTATTTCCTGTGGCTTTTTGTGATAAAAGCACAAACCCACGCAATTTTGCCAGTCAACCTTTTTATTGAGAAACTGGAATTGATGAACATGCGTCATTATATATATACTAGAAGACCCTGCAGCCTCTGGCCGCTAATTTAGAAAAATGCATGCAAAAAATTTGTTTGCATGGAATGTGAACAAAGAGAGAAAGAGAGGTGAAGTGAGCAGTGGATGCAGTGAGTGAGCAAGATTTCTTCCCGGAGAAAAAGTGCTTCCCGGACATACACGTCCACTCTTCTTTAAATAATAAGATATATACATTCTACAATTGACTAACTAAATATGCAATGAAAAAGGGGTAATATATAATATGATGACGGATGTTTACAAGCCAAACTTCTGGTTACCAAAAAACCTTAAATTGAAATTCCTAGAAATTTCTTTTGAGAAAAATCAATCAGCTTTCAAAAAGATGACTGAAATCTTTTAGAGAAAAAGGAAGAAGAAAACAAAATGCAAATTTCCGGATCCCCATGCATCACATTTTCTTGGAAGTTTCAACTGATTGACATACAGACAAATAAAAAATCGTTGGGTAACCTTTCAACCTGGAATATCACTTTCTTGTAATTCTCTGGAAGTCAAATTTGACTGACGTTGGAGGAGACCACAAGCACCTGTTGTACAAATGGGAGAAAGTTGCAATATCCACGGATAATCCACTTTAAGAGCTTCAATCCAATCAGAAGCTTTTCAACTTCTTATGTTGGTTACCCGTAATTTAATTTGAAAGCTCAAGATGAGATTGTAATGATGTTAAACCTCAAGTCTCATCATCACTCCTAATCCTTAATATCCCCAACTTAAGTAAGCTACAATTGCCCCATTAACATATATATATACTTATATATTTAATAACATCAGTGGAAGGAAGTTGGGCTTAGATAACACTCAATAAGTGGAAAAACAATTGGAGCAATGCTTCGGAAATGGAACATTGTGCATTTGTAATTGAGACTTAGTTTTCAAAGAAATCCAAGTAATATATAAGCATTATATGAAAGCATGTTTCTTGTGTAAACTCATTCTATAAAATGTTCATCTTTTGATTTCCGCTCTAAACAACAAACTAAATACTTTTAAAATCTCTAAAATTCTCTTTTTAAGTCTTTATATTTTGTAGTTTTATTTGCAAAGAACGGTTACATTTACGATATTCGTTTATGTAATCCGTCCTTTCATTCACGTTATTCCATGTTCCATATAACTAATGAATAATTATCAAGAACATGTCATTTTATTACTTATATATAAGCGGGCGAAGACCATTCTTATCCTTGACTAATAAAAATCAAGTGACACCTGCATCATATTATAGGCGTCACGTAGACAAGACATCGACGCTAAACATTTCGGATGAATTTGAGCTTTTTCTGTTTAAAGACATTTGATTCTTTCATTTGGTTGCATTTCTCTCGATGTTGGTCAAAAGTATTAAACCTCTAAAAGAAGAAGTCTCAAGTACAGTCTCAATTTTCTCCTTTGCTTTTCAATTCTGATGAGCTACTCGAATCCTCTCACTCGACATTTAAGTAAATCGGGGTAAATTGATACTCAAGTCTTCAACAGTCAAAAAGTACTTGAACCATTTAAAAGTCGGACTAATTAAACATTCTTTTGCTCTCAATGATAATTGCACAAGTATTTTATCTCTTGAATTCTCTTGACATGCTTAAAATTGTGAAAAATTTCTAAGATGTTCAATAGAATAGACTTTATGTCAATGTTCTCAAAAAATCTCATCATTCATTCTCTTTGTGCCGCCTACTAACTATTAAACTGATTTAACAAAAAGAAAAGTGAAACTAATGAAACGTTTAAATTGGCACATACTAGAAACAAAAAAAAATGCTTGGAGTTGCATATCTAGTAGCTAACATTAATTTTGCCCAATTTGTGCATAACTCAAAAAGCTTCATCTTTAAGTGCATTCGAATCAAGGATATTCATGGACAAAAGGTGATAGCAAAAGCACAAGTGATCATTCACCTTTATTTCGTGGGATATTTGATATTTCCCATTTCTTTTTTGTTTACTCTAGATAAATGTAATCCAAACTTTTCCCACACCACGCAAAACACGTATTCAATCATTTGAGGAGAAAGTTTTTCTGCATGATTTTACAAGTTTTTCGATTCGAGTTTTATCATGCAGCCCCAGAAAATGATGGTTTTTAACCGTGTATTAAGCTCGCATGACATGAAACAATTGTTTTTTCTTGAAAATGCATGATTAGATTAGTAACCCTAAAATGTGAGACTTGGATCTTTGAAATGATGCAACGCACTGATATAATAAAACGCCTACTCTCAATTTCCCAAGCCCCTCATATTCTATTGCTTAAGATGCTCTTATAAAATCGAATGCTGACCAAAAAAATCCATCAAAAACTTGAAAGTATCTCTTCTTGCAGTTAGTAAAAAAAGTTTTATAATTAAATGTGATTTATTTGCTTTCTCTTTCATTTGATAACAAGGTTGAATGCTGACCTGTATAGTTTTACAGTGTGATCATACATTTCTTAGTATAAAAAGAACCTTTTGGTCAAGTTTTATTGGTCTGCTCAAAAAGTTGAAATTAAATTTAATTAATTAATAAAAAATCTTTGCTGTATTTTTTATTGGTCCAATCGGGTTTTGTTTCATGGAATATAAATATTTGCAACAGTTTAGAAATTTTTAGAAGGGAATGTTACTGAATGTTAATTAGGTTCATTGATATGAGTCAATTTATGAGAAGGGAGTGAATCCTGCAAACTTGTGAAATATGAAACTGGAAATTTTCATTCTCTCCCTTGAGAAACATATAAACATTTATGTGATGTGTCATTGTCATGAGAAATCTTTCATTACCGCAGATGAATCGAGTTGTATGAAACCAGCCTTTATTAAATTTGGACATAGACAATGCACAATTTCACCAATCAGTGAATGAATGCAGAGCTTGTGAATCGTGTCTCAATTTCCCCAAAAGTCAAATTACTGGAAATTATTGCAAATGCATCAAATTACCCTGAATTACTGTAATTCCCAACAATTTGAACAAAGTGCCTTTAAATAATGCCATTAAATGCTTTAATTTATGCAGTAATGTGAATAGTGCAGCTTAATTTTCTTTTTCTAAAAGTTTTCTACTTCTCAGTTTGGTTGAATTTTTGTTATTTACTCAAAAGCTAGAACATTTAACAGTACAATGATTTGTAATAATTTTAATTATTGCCAACCTCAAACTGAAATCTGATCTGGAATATTCCACAAATTCTTGATTCAAAACCAAACCAAAATGAGTCAAGTGTCAGTTTGTTGCATGAATCCAATGACAGATTGGTAATATGAAATTCCTAATTTGCCCATTTTCAGCATTGTATAGATATGAGCTTAACAAATAATTTGATGCCATAAATATAATAGTGGTTTGGCAACTTACGCAAGTCGTCGACTTGTTGTGGCGTGAGGGATGAGGTGGCTGAGGATGATCGGGGTGAAGTGAGACGGGTGAAAGCAAGCTGTTCTCAACGGCCCAAGTCTCGAGAACGGAATGAGTTGGGCTTTATGCCGAGGGTGATGTCCAAAGTGTGGAGGGAGAAAGTAACGCGTCTACCTGTTACTCTTGTGGGAGCACAGCAAGTTCAGAATGATTCGGATTGAATGGCAAGCAAGGATAAGGATGAGGGTGCCGGAGCCCCACCGGTTTTATACTCCCACCGCCCTGACGCAAATCAACTCAGGTAATGTCTCAGTCCAATGAAAACCCCCAAAAAAGGCTTCCGAGGCTCCATGACACCAGTTGCCTCCGTGACTTAGTTTCTTGGAATCTGGGACTTTGAAAGTCCATTTGCAAATTTCATCTTGAGATAAGATCATTTGTGGGATGATTCTAATAACGACAATGAAGATATGTCCATTCTTAAGATTCTTAAGCCCCAGCTTTGCTTTCATCAGAAAGTACATAAATAGATGTAACCTTTCTTTTGAAGATTTAATAAAGGACACTTATATTACATAGAATATGTAAATCTTGAAATTATATAGCTACCTAGCCAAATGATACTAAGAAGCCAGAGAAATGAATTTGATTTGTTTAGACAAATTTCAAATGTGACAAGTTTTTGTTTGTATATGTAACTTGTGCCAAATATAATTTTGTGTGTAGGTGAAACAAAAGATGCAAATAAACACATTTTAGATTGAAGCCAGCAAACCAGACCATTCATATCAATTTCTGTGATACGTTTATATAAATTTGAAAGTCTATTACACAACTGATTGTATTCAGGTGTGGGACGGTGTTGTGTTGTGGGATCCGCATAATAAAAATAAGCCTTTTTCGCATCCTTGATTCTTGATTATTTGAGAAATGAGCAAAAATTGAAGAAACAAGTCCCACAACGCAAATGGTCAATTTATTTTCTGTCTTTGTCGTGCAGCGGTTAGAGTTGTCGTGATGTGAAATATGTAGTAACAAAGTTCAGGTTGTCATCCCTGAATTCGTAAATCGTATTTCTCCAGAGTTCTCTAAACAAGTGACAACTACATTTGCTACTCATAAATTCATATGATTTTCCCAAGATGAAAAAAAACTTTGTTTTCAAATTTGATTCCAATTCATATAGCGTGATGTAAAAGATTTGCCTGTTGCCTGCTACCATTATTCTTCATGCCATATATATTTTATGGAATTTGTTTACTTATATGTATTACCAACAGACTTGACAACTATACATATAACTACTTTTTGTACTTTCGTCACCTTCACCGGCATTTCCTTTGCCAAAGATTGTTGGTGGTGGAATTGTCATGTCATTATTGAATCTCTTTTCTTTTTTCACGCTTGTCACAAGGACCCACGGGAGCTTTTTACCAAAGAGCTTAAGCTATCTGCTCAGAATTGATTTGCTTTCAAATCTAAAATTAGTAGGGCTTGGGTTAAAAGTTTGTTCTTTCTCCGTATGAAGTAGAGAAAATACTGGCAAATATTGAACTTCATATGGATATTTTAATAAATATTGGATTATATTAAATTAACCAAGGAATGTTTGCATACTACAAAACGATACTTGCTTTGTTGCAATTTAATTCAAGTATTAGTCAAACAAAATTGTGGATACTAATCTTCAAAAGCCATATTGCATCAATTGGTCACATAACGCTAAATCAAACTCATTTTGAGCTATCAAATCCTAATAAATATCAAAAGCTCCTTTCAACTTTATATGACCACTACAATATATCTATTTGTCTTTGTCTCAAATTATATTTGACTCCATTGAATTCATTGATTTAAACAAGATAAAACTCTGATGTCTCTTTGAGTGTTGAAATTTTCAACTTGAAACTATTCAACTCCAAAACATGAAAGGTTTTTCATTATTACACAGCAGCAAAAACACGTGCTTAGATCAATGTATTAATTACCGAAACATCGTAATTGTGCAATGCTTTATCCAATTGTTTGAGAGCTTTTCCCTTTTCTCATGTTAGGAAACATCCAGTACTAATCAGTGCATTAGTTGACTTAATTTATTGCATTAAAAGTTTTTACTTGCCTAATTGACTTAATTTACAAACACCTTGACATTTATTTAATTTTTATTTCAGGTTTGTTTCAGCCCGTTTTAGTCAAACACAATCAAGCATTCCAATTTTAGAAAACAACCCACGCAAGTGTTTAAATTATTTAATGAGGAAATTATTTGCATTAGTACATAAATTCTTTTGATGAGGTGAAAGTGAGCATGAATATTTACAAAAGGTTAGCTATTGGGGCATTAATAATGTTGAATCCCCGATTGATTGATCAGCGGAGTGTATAGATTAAATTATTATTTGATTTCCTCATATACATAACCCTTTGGGCTCCTTTACATGTTGCTGAGGTGTGACTTTCACTCCTTTTTCATGTTCTCCAATTTCAGTTTGTGAATAACTTTGGCCAATTCCACTTAATATAATTTCTCAAAAGGCTTCACACCTCGCTTGCTCAAATGCCTGGAGGAGTTGTTAACATGTGCGGTGCAAATGAGGTGAAAGTTGGCGAACAAAAGTATGGGATTTGATACTTTCTCTAAAATCAGCCACAAGCTTCTCATTAGAACACTTTGAAATTATCTCAATCCACCACAAAATCAAGCAAGCCATGTCCTTTAGATGTTATATTATAGATACTTATATATATGTAAGCTACTCACTCATCAAACACAAGCTTCTTATCTCTCCTAAACACCGGTTGTAAATCACGGCACAAAAGCCTTGCATCCATTACGACTATACAAATATTTCCATCATTCTAGTGCCATTATAAATAACTTTCACAAAGCACAGGATGACATTATTATAAAGTGATCAGGTAGTCGGTTCATGTACATATTACGCAAAAGCTAACAAATCCAGAGCTGTGTCTCAATTTGCATTTGCAAAAAATAAACTTGCTTACTAAACTATGATGACTTCATCATTTTATCCCACCGAATTGCAATAAAACCAAATGATGACGACATAAAAAATATGGTGGGAATTGAAATGGAAAAATTAAACATACATATGTTAAGAAACGTCAATTATTATTAAATTTATGTAGATTAACATGAAATATAAAAATGCAAATAGAAAGGACGCGTGTGCTCATTTTATTTCCATATTAAACTTATTGTGGAAAACAAAAAGAGAAAGTTTCCGTCAAACGGATCTCTTATTGCTGAAGGAGAAATCCAGAGACTGGAGAGAACTCATAAATCAGAGATAATCGCATTTCACACAACCCACGCCAAATTTCACTCATGTCCGGAGGATAATCTTGTTCATAATGTCGCTATATATACCCCAAACAACAAATGCGGAGAATACAAAACAGAAAAACAGAATCAGCCCCCAGCAAACTAAAGAGTTACATATAATTTGAATTATTTCAACCACATTATCTAGCTTATTGACATAAACATGTAATGAAAAACAAACTCAGTGAAAAGCTTTTAATCTTTAAATGCTAATTTCTAATCAATCACATGACTCAAAAGTTGGAAACTAATAAAACTAATTAACCTATTCATTCCACATGGAAAAATAATATGGGGTTTCTACATATATTCTCGATTCGCCCTTGAGCTGTAGATTATGTAGTGACATTTGCTTTTCATCCAATTGGGAATTTGAGAAAATAGACATTTATAACAAAGTGTCAAAATTGGGGATTCTTGTTCCTTCATGTTTAAGGCCCCCAGAGCATTTAATTCTAAATTGAGTTTAGCTTTATTTGCATTTTTGGAAATGATGGGATGACACCTTTTCCAAATCATTGGAGGGGATAAAAAGCATTTCCAGGTGGGCGTCTGTCTCTCCATCCCTCAACCACCCTTATTAATGCCATCATTGGTGACAAAGTGACAAGCTCATTACAATAAATTAGTCTTCTTCATATGTCTCATCTCATCTCCGATTGACGCAGTTTGCTTTCCTCTTTGAACTTTCCACTTCCGGCGAAACTAATTTCTTTGGGGAAAACAAGTAGGAAGATTATATTATATGTAACGGTAATCTTTGACTAATACCTCGGCTTTCTTTCTCAAAATATAACCTTTTACTTGTCTCAATCAGTCATGTACTCATATCTTGGGGAAATTGAGACATTCTTCTTTTACCCTCGTTGTCTCATCTTTGTTTCCTTGTTCTCATTGCAATTGATTCTGTAATATTATTATTACCCAAGAATTATGAAATGATGACATGTGGACACTCTGAGGGGTGTGGTCTTTGACCCAAAATGAGTAGAGGTTTTTTAAATAGCTTTTTCCATCTGTAGTCTACAGCTAAGTTGGTTAGTCCGCTTCTCTTGGCAGAGAGCGCGGTGCGATTTAGTCGAGCTGGAAGTGGAATTGAGCCGGTATCTGGAAATTTATACAAAGTTTGAAAAAATTATCCGGCTGTCAACGAAATTGGTAATATCAAAACTTATAAATAGAGTACTAATCAAACTGACATCTTTTTTTGTTTCAAAATAGGCTGCTAATTCTGTCCTTTTACATTCCATTCAATCCTCAAAAACCTTGTTAAATTCAAGATGGTAAATTCCAACTCTAATTACAAAATGTGGGGGGTGTTTTTAATTCTGATTTTGGTGTGTTAGGTGAATGTGGAGTCCATGGCACGCTACGTGTCCCCTGTCCACCCCGCAATCTATCCTCATTTGACATTGGTGCTCTTGGGAATCGGCGTCTTTTTCACAGCCTGGTTTTTCGTCTATGAAGTGACTGCGACAAAGAAGTCACGGACCCTTGTAAAAGAACTTGTCATCGCCATTGTGGCAGCCTCCTTCATGAGTCTCGGCCTCTTGTTCCTTCTCCTATGGGTCGGCATCTACGTCTAGCAACAACTACGAGCTAATCACATTTTTACCAAAAATATTATATACATCTTCTTTTTCAGTGTGAATACAATGTTTTAAAAGATATATTAATTTTATCCTCCTTAATTTCATTGACAGTCCATCACACGCACCATCAATTGAAGCTCCATTGAGAAACAGTTACAAAATTGCTTTTAACAGCCCGAAATTATTATAATTGTGGAGATTAGAAGTCAACCTAATTCTCACGAATACAAAAGTAACATTAGCATTCATTGGCAATTAGTTAAATTTTATGATAGACGAGTATATATATATTGAGCTAATTCTTTGTGTGTGAATTTATTCACTTGGTCATAATGAAAAACATGTGGATTGAATTCTTGTTGAATGTGCATCTTGTTTACTCCATTCTTTGGCATCAACATGATAATATTTTTTATTCTGCAAGTGTAAATGATCTTCTCGTTCACCGGCATCAGTCAAGGCCATCGGACTTGCGTTGTCTATTTATTCCAAGAGATTATAAAAAGTGAAGTTGATGTTGTCGCAGGGAGAAAATAGTTTTGTTTTGCATGCAAAGTTTGGGTCGCCGCTTGGCGTCCGAGTAAAAATAATAATGCGCCGTAGGACATGATTGACTAACTGCGTAGAAAGCATAGGTTGGGAAAAGGTGGAAGGTCGTTGCGGACATTGTAACTCGTACTTGTCGCTCTGTCTGGATTTGTGGGGTCTACATTGTAGCACAGCACAAAGTAATTGGTGGCTGGGGTAATTGGTGGATGTAAGAAGAACAGCTGGAAAAGGACGCTCAATCAACGGCCAGCCCATCTTTATCTCCTTACAAAAAATGTTGCAAGCCATGCACAATAGCATTCATTCATCATCAGCATTCTGGAAATTACTTTACTACTACTACAGACTACAGAACAGACTACTACACTATTTACTCGGCCCTTCTTCAACAAGAGGATAGCATGGGATACAAAATACAAATTCCAGTAACAGCCAAAGTCCTTTGCTTATGAAATGAGGACTTGGTGATGCTATTTTCTCGAAGGTTCCATCTCCAAAGACGTGCTTCAAGGCCTCCTTGTGTTGGAGGGACTGGGCCCTTACAAAGTTACAAGGCTGAAGGGACGTTTGTTTGACGAACTTTGTTGGGGTGGAGGGTAGTCGTGGGTCGGTGGCGTCCTCAAGAGGAGAGCAGCAGCTGTTTTCCTTCGCTTTCCTTGGTTGTGGCTGTGTGTTAGCTGTGGCTGCCTCTCATCAGCATCATCAGCATCAGCCGCTATTCCCTATATCGAGTCAGTTGTTCTTGCTTTTCACGAGAATTTCACTAAATCTCCCAGAATTTTGAATTTCACCTATTTAGAGAGTGAAGGGTTCTTCTGGGGAATATATCAGGGGGAAGTGCCACTCTTTTCGAGTAGTACCGCAAATTGTGATCCGCAATAGTGTAAAATTAAAGAGCGTCAAGATGGATCCCCTGCTAGATTTCGAGGATAAGAATATGGAGCATGAGAAAAGGTTGCGGCGAGAAATTGCCAATTCCAATGAACGGAGGCGCATGCAAAGTATCAATGCGGGATTCGCCGGATTAAGGAATCTCTTACCCAATCATGATGGCGAAAAATTGAGCAAGGTCAGTCAATTATGACCTTTTTAATTCCACAATTTGTGCTAATTATATATATATTTTGGTTATTTTACTATATAATAGGCTGCAATCCTTCAACAAACCTCAGACTACATTTATCAATTACTTCAAGACAAGAATAAATTGTTGGGCTATAACAGCCAATTGAAACGAATGGTGGCTCAGAACGGGGGCGCAGATTCTGCGGCCGGGAGCGGGAACTGTTCTTCTCCGCAGTCTCCAGCCGCTAGCAACGATGCCGCACCAAGCGTAACAAAGAGACGTAAAACTGTTGATGGAGCACTTGAATCTGCTGACGAAGGGATTGGAAGCATGTCCCCTGAACATAGTGTAACCAGTGATGAAGCAAAAATGGAGATAATTGACTTGAGACGAGAGACAATGGAATTGAGACTTGCATTAGAAAGAGAGAGACGCCATCGCATTGGACTGGAAGAACATATTGCAATTCTGCAACAGCAACAAACAATGTTTCCTAGGAAAATTGACGTGGACAGGTATGTTGTTGCTTTGTTTTATTATTATTATTTGGTATTTTGGATTCGTAGTTATCTTAGAAAGGTTGAATGAATATGTAATTATAAGAAAAATTATAACGAATATGTAATTTTTAAAATAAGAATGCCATCTGAGGATGTTGATGGGTTTCAAACTGGCTCTGGAAGCATTATTGCACAAGATTTGCCAAGGTAATATTCATTATCTGCTTATGATTTGACTCTACCCATCCGTCTGACAAAACGATTTTTCAGTTTTCTCATCTTCAGTTCTTTATTTATTTCGTGGTATTTATGGTATCTAATAACAAGAGGTTTTATCAAACTCTAAACAATTTAGACAAAAAAATGTTGACACTATCAAACTTTCGTCAAAAACTGACATCTGTTACCTGACACCTGTTTTGCCAGAAATCATTGAGATCCGCAGTTGAAGATTTTCACATATATTTTACATTTTGTTTTGCTTTTTTTCCGCAGGTGTTATACTGTACGCAACAATTTGGAGACAATTGTGGAAGCTATTCGACATCTGGAAGGGGATCACTTGTTTTCGGATGATCGCAATCATTCCACTCCAACTTCTTCTCCGCCGTCAGGATCTCCTCGTGCAATTGAGATCGTGTCTACTACATCTTTGGCTGATGTGAGCGAAAGATTCCAAACACCTGAAATGGCTCCTTCAATTGAGTCTGCAACGGTCGAAGTTCCCCTTGCACTGACTGCCACATTGTCCTCAGCATCTTGTCAAGCCTTACCCATTGCAACCACTTACATTGTTGCTACTTCACCCAACTCTGCAACCTCTCAAGTGTCCGCTGGTGCCCTGAAAAAGCATGTCTTTACACCTGTCACGTCCAAGGTGGAAGTAGAAGACCAGCCAATCAATCTAGAATTTCGTCCTGGTCTTTCACGAAGCCCATCTCCTTTCAATAACCAGCCATCACCATCCAGTTGCCAGCAGCAGCAGATCCGACCTGGAGTCATTGTTGTAAAGCACTCTTAAACGCAGAAGCAACTATAAATTAAGGACAAAAATAATCCTTAATTGCTAATATTATTATTTCTTCAAAATCTTATCTTACTTCGCCATTTCCTTCGAGAGAATGTTTTTATATTATGATTTCAAAAGTAGTTTTACATGCAGATATTAATTTATCAGGCTGCCAATTTAAAGATACATATTATTATTATTAATAATATTTAGAGATATGCAGGCACAACTTTACTCTTCGCATCTTTTCAAAAAAAAAATAATTTCAATTTTGTTCGTTTTATATATAGGCTTTGGGTAGCAATATATTCGGCGTATGCTTACATATTTCTGCAGATAGGCATTTTCCTTAGAGCTTAAAATCCCGTATAGTTTTATAAATTGGTACCCATGACCTGTTATTACTTGTAGCAAATATGGAAAGCTTTAATTGACTATATGATTGTTTTAAAACAATCATATAAAAGCTATGAATTTACAATCCCAGATTTATTTACTATCCCTTTAATTTAATATTTTGTTATTCATTATTATTAAAAATATGTGTAGGCGTATATATATATATATATATGCGAATCTGTATGGTCAAATGGTGAAGCAGCTATGTTTTCTTTTCATTCATTTGGGTTTTGTCCATCTCTATTTTAGTTTCACTTTTTTTTAACAATTCTTTAATAGCCCAACTTTTTCTTCACAACATCAAAGCTATAAAGAAAAAAATGATAGGCTGAATGAGTCTAGATTATTGCTTTTGAAGAATATTATTCAGGAATGTGTATTTGTTTCTTGACTCTTAAATTTGTTATAAAATCTAGGCATTACTTGACATTGTTTAAAGTTTGTAGTTACCTTTATAAGATCTGATAAAACGCATTTTCTTTGTATTTCTTGAGCTTTCTACAAATATTTGAGTTTTTAATTTGTGGTTTAAGACTGGGACTTGTATTGTCTACTTGTCATAATAACTCTTTTAATTGTTTTCCTTTATTATTATTATTATCATTAAGCAGTGAGCGAAAGAGTGAGAAAGAGAGTTAATGTCTTCCGGAATTATTATTGTTTTATTATTATTGTATCTTTTTCAAAATCACTGCCATAGACGCTAAATTTACCGGTTCAAGTTACTTCCACCAAGTGTAATATTATATATATATATATAAATGTATACAAGTATTACCTAGCACTAACCAAAATTGGCAAGTTTCTTTTTAAAAATTGTCACTTTTTTGAAGAGAACGTTGATGAGGTTTGTTGTAAGATGTAGAAGTAGAATGTGTTGTGAATGTTCATCAATACTGCCTTTCTATAATAATACAAGCTCGATTTACTAAAAGTGATTGCATTGAATGAGTTAAATGGGGAACCATTTGACAGGATAACTGAGGACTGATCAATTTTAATTATTGGGAAACATAATAGCATATAAAAGATGTTTGTTAGTGATTACAATATATAAGTATACATTTAAGAAATAGGTTCCTCTCATTCCTAATTTTGAACCTGACGTTGAATCAAAATACACTTAATTGTTAAACGTAAAAATCATCAATCATTAGCTAACTATTTCTTCAGGTACCACAATTGAAGACAATTGAGGTTGATTCATTGAAAAAAAATGGATGTAACTTATACAATGACTTTTAAGTCTTTTGTAATAATAAGACGCTATATTATGTAATTATATTTAAAAGATGGTAGAATTAAGGAAATAATTTAAACCTGGTTGAAGACTTTTCAATTTTGGTATGGATATCAGAGAATATAAACGCGATGCATTTTTATAAGTGGGATAATAACCCCTTACAATAAATATAATAACTAAACGTAACATTTTCACTGAACAATAGCCAAGAGCATTCGTAGACTAATAATAACAATAAAAAATAACTACTTGCTTTAATAGCTAAATATCTATCTTAGTAATGAAACTGTAGAGTAGACAAAAACTTGATTGTTTCTCAAAAAACTGTCTTAAAAATGATACTTTAGTTAACTTGCTGTAAAAGCACTTGAATGAAAACTTAGCGTTTGGGCCCTGACTTTGTATGCAACCCTTTTTCTTTTGCTAGTACCAATTGTTAAAACTATTGAATTGTCATAATATGATTATCTGGCTATTATTGAATCTTGTTTATTATTATTATTGTATACTTGCCCTTTAAGAGTTTAATAAATTCTTAGCTAATAATAAATAATGTTATTTAATCATGCGCCCAAATTTATTGATTGATAAACACATTTATTAAGTAGTTGGTGGTACATAATTTTTCACAGAAATACATACATCTTACTTAATTATAACAACTAATAAATATCAAGTCTATATTATGAGACATTTGCTAACATTTACACAGATATAGATCGGAACATTTATCACACATATATAGACGGACATTAATCACATTCATTGGAAATTTTTGATTGATATTTTGAGACAAAAAGAGAAATTAAAAGATGTTAAAAATTTCTTAAACATGGAGGACAATACAATATTTCACGTATGAAAACTCTTGTTTATTGTACTTGCTGAAGGTTTGTTGAATGCTCGCAATCTTCTTCCGTTTGTTCCGTATTTATTGGCTGCACTTGAGTTGGCTGAGGAATCACGGTATTGTTTGTATTTTCTCCTTGAACGAATCCGCACTGACTCATTAATAATTGTTCGGAAACACGACGCAATTCTTCTTGTTGCTGCATAATTTGCCTCTGAAGTTCTGCATGTTTCATGAGAAGTTGCTCTTGCAAAATGCATGCAGTTGATGATGTCACCACTGGTTGAACCCCTTTAAATAGTTTTTAAAAGGTAAAGTATTAACCTTATTGATAAATATCTAATTAGTTGTTTTTAATACCTTGTGGATTAGTAACAAGATTTTCTGACGTATCTGAAGGATTAGATGAGATGACGAATGACTGATTTTGTTGTCTTATGGGCGTGGGATGAAAAGTTGCAATTGGGACAGCCTGAGGAACTTGTTGCTGAACAAGTTGAGGTTGGACAAAATGTGGGATTTGGGGGTGAAGGGAAGCAGTGACGGTGGCAGGTTGAGGGCCCAAAGGGACAATAGAAGGGACTGCTGTCGAAACTTCTGGAAATTGGGAATTTTGTGACAGAGATTTTTGGAGAACAACGGAATGCGAGTTTGACAAAGTGGAAACAAATTTTGGAGGCAGGTCCAATTTCCTAATGCAACTACGTTTTGATCCAGGACAATTGTAACTTGTGTTTTTTTGCTTATTAGATGTCTTCAACGCTCCGTGATATGAAGACGTCTTTTTGGGCTCTATTTTCCCCGGCTTTGATGCTACTACGGAAGAGGTTCCAAGTCGAGGAGATGGAACATTTGAGAACTGAACTTCCCCTCGAATATCTTTCATCACATCTGCATAGCTGAAATATATCATTCTCATAAAAAAATACCTCTAAAAACCGTGTGTTTTCAGTAAACACTAAAAACTTTCTTCCTATAGGCCGATTTTGATCGGGTTTGATTTTATTAGAAACTACATAAAATTTAGAGTCTTACTGTCGGGGTCA